>CAOLHI010002537.1:0-247514 GCA_948474755.1 Ctenosaura bakeri | reverse complement strand
GGGGCAAAAAACAAATTTTCTCAGCAGCAGAAAGCAACCATTTCCCCAAAGAGACGGTATTTTGTACCCGACTGTGACTCTCCCTTATACAGGAAATATATTTCCAGTGACGGTCTAGGGAATTTCAACTCAGAGGGCCTACCGAGAAGCCAGACTGGGTAGAGCGCCAGCCAGGGACGCTCCGGAAACGTATCTCGGAGAGCCTGCCCTCCGATGTGAGAGGGCGAGAGAGCGTCTCTAGGGCGGCGCTCTGGCAGAGAGTATCTCGAAAAGGTCGGACCACGTGCTCGAGAACGTTAGACCGCGGCGTGGGGCCGTCGCCATGGTAATGCCGAGGCCCGCCATTGCACTTGGGGCCTCCTGGCCAGGAGACCGAACCGAAAGGTGGAACAACGGGGCCGCCGCCTTCTTCCCATGCGAGGGCGGCTCCAAGAGGACCAGTGGCCTTCCTCCGTCTCCCCTTCTCCAGGCCAGGCAGGGCGCCCCTTTCCCTCACGGGGAGGGGTCGGGGTGCTCTGCCAGGGCTCCTTCCGGCCATCGGCCTTCGTCCTGATGGGGAGGGATCACCGAGTCAGCCGGCTTCTTCCTCCTGGGGCTGGGGCTCCCCTTTGTGGGGGTCGGGGGGCCGGGAGGCAGCAACGCGCCAAGATTCCGTTTTCGAGGGAACCCCCGAAGGTCATCTAGCCCAACCTGCCGTCTGTCAGGCGGGAAGTCGCAGCAAACGAACCTTTCCAGAGAGAAATGCGGCCTCATCCGAACTCTGGTTAAAGAAGGATCCCCCCCTCACGGTTCAAGGATGGATGCCTTGGGCGGTTGTCGGGTGGAACCCCCAGGGGCCATCCAGTCCAACCCTCTGCCTCTGCTGTCAAATGGCTCTCTTAGAGTATATCGTACGGTTGTACTTGGTACCACTCTGCCTGTCGTGGAGCGGGAAAGCCAGCCTGACGCAGTGGTTCGGTTATGCGACTGGGAGTCTGGGAGTCTGGGTGAGTCACACTCTCTCAGCCTCAGAGGAAGGCAAGGCTGGCCAGCCCCCTGTGGACACGTCTTGGCGAGAACCTGCCCTCCCTTGTGAGTTGGCCTCGTGGGTTGCCACAAGTAAGGCCCCAAAATGACAGGCTTTGGAAGAGAACCCTGAAGGTCATCCAGTCCAGCCCGCTCCCATTTAGGAGCATAGTTTGAAAAGAACTGCTGGCTTTGTGATATTGTGTTGTACTTAGAAATCTGTTGCCTGTGTCTGTTCTAGTGGGAAGAATGTGAAGTTTTTATAATATTAATAATAACAATAATAACAAAACAAGACAATAATAATAATAAACTTTGTGACCCCCCCTCTCCTCAAGACTTGAGGTGGGGTACAAGAGATGTTAAAACACGATTAAAACACATGCTTAAAATACACTAAAATACACCAAAAAATAAAAGGATTCAAATACAAACATATCATAAATAAAATCATGTAATTAAAAACACATCAAAATGTGTGCATAGATTGTTTGTGTGGGTTGTTCCAGGCCGAGGTTGGTGTGATTGTGAGTCTAGTAGGGTTTTTGTTAGAAGTGAGCTTTGATCATGAAACTAGGAGTCTGGAGACTGGGTGAATCACACTTTCTCAGCCTCAGAGGAAGGCAGTACTGGCTAGCCCCCTCTGGACACATCTTGCCGAGAACCTGCCCTCCCTTGTGGGTTGGCTTCAGACAGGCTTTGGAAAGGAGCCCTGAAAGTCATCCAGTCCAGCCCAGCCCACTCCCAGGTAGGGGCGCAGATTGAAGGGATGTCGGTCTTTCTCGTCTGTGCCCCAGAAGAAGTGTCCAAATGGTAGATTCAGGACTGTAGCGTTGGAAAGATGGCTTTCCAGAGTCACAGGATCCTAGCCCTGGAAGGGACCCTGAAAGAGCATCCAGTCCTACTCCGTTTTGCCACGCAGGAAGGCCCAATCAACGCTCCCAAGAGATGGCTGTACAGCCACTGTCTGCTGAAAAGCAGGGGCAAAGGGCACACCGGGAAGATCGCTCTCCCCTAAGCTACAGGGTTTTTGAAATGTTTGTAGCTTGCTTTCTTTCCTTTTTCCCTCCAAAGGAATAACTCGGTTGCTTTTGCGTCCTTCTTTTAACGGCCACCCTGGCTGCATCGGGCGTCTCCATCTCCTCCTTCCTTCTGGAAACGAAAGGCTGATCCCTTGTGGAAATCAAGGCCGAATTCAAGAAGTTACATGATGGGACTCAGCAAAATCTGGAGAGTGGGTAGACTTATTAGGGAGGGTGAAAGGACCTATAGGTGGTTCTCCCTACCCCTTGCCAGTGAGTTCCATCTTCTATGAGCAGGAGCAGTCTACCTGGAATTGCTGGCACATTAAGTCGAAGGCTTTCATGGCCAGAATCCATGGGTTGTTACAGGTTTTCCAGGCTTTGGGGCCGTGTTCCATTAGTATTTTCTCCTGACGTTTCACCTGCATCTGTGGCTGGCATCTTCAGAGGAGATCTCCCAGCTTCTTGCTTGCAGCTCCAGGAAGAGAACTTTCCCCTTGAGCTGCAGATGGTGGCCAGTGAGCAGCTGGGGAACCCTTGGGCTGGGTGTGCCCCCCACACCGTTCAGAGTCCCACATGAGCAAGCCCTTCCTATGGTAGGGGTGGATATCCTGCTCCTTGTTCTTTGATCTCTTTATTCATCTCTCTTTTAACTTGCTCTTTCTAGCTTTCCCTGTGTATAACAATCCACAGTTGGGTACAGTCGACACAAGGACTTTTAAACAACCTCAAATGCTGGGTGAGTTCATAGGCTCACTTTTCCACAAAGGCATGTTGAAGTCCCAGAGTCTGTAGTGTGTAAAAGTCTTGAGCTGAGGAGCAAGTGGCATTATTTGCTTTCAATTTAGTGATTTCAAACATTTCATACCTAAAATTCTCTGTGCAGTTGACAGTCTATTGAAAGAATGGAATAGTTTAAAATACAGCAAGGAAACCATGGGCTTGTTCCTCGCTGGGCTGTGTTATGACATCGTAGTGTTGCAAGAAATTTAAATCTGCAACAAAAAAGGGCTGTCCGTATGGTCACACGGAGACCCTGCTTGTGGGGCTGTGGGGGTTATGTTTCAAGCCCAGAAGAATTTGACAATGGATTTTGTGCTACAAGTAGTTTGGGAAAGGCTGGTGGTGGTGGATTTCAGTAAGGAGGACATGCAGAAGGATGGAAGAGTGGAGAAGAAGACTTTTAGTCTGTCTAGGCTTTATCGTCCCATGAAATATGCTGAATGGAAAAAGTTTTGAGGATGTTTAAAAGATCAGTGTAATACTCAGTGGTGGGTTATTATCATAGGAGATTTCAGCAACAGGGCAAGAATAATTGACGTGAATACTTACGTTGACCAGAAAAGAGCGAATGGGGTTGTCCCTGCCCAAGGCTCTGACTGTAGAGGAAAAGAGTTTGAGTCTTTTCTAGAGAAGTGAGGTGTTAACGACACAGCACACAGCTCTTAACGTGCTGGATGGTTTAGAGGAAAGAGACCACGTTCTTATTTCTGGAAGACAGGGGCCAGAATGCTATTGCAGTAGACCGTAGAGAGTAGACCAACTGACTCAATGGGAGTTACCTCCCCTCTGCATGCAAAAATTGACTCAGTGGGTCTGCTGGCATTAGGACAAACCACAAAATTCTGGCCATGAAATGTTTAGCTGGATGGCAATCAGGAGCTGGGGGACACGGCGGAGCAGAATCAGAGCAGGTAAAAGCAGTTCAACAGTGGAACACGCTGCCTCAATGAAGTGTGGTGGAGTTCCTTCTTTGGAGGTTTTTAAGCAGAGATTGGAAGGCCATCTGTCAAAGGGAGTGTGGCAGAAGAGGGTTGGACTCGATGGCCCTTCTGGCCTCTTCCAGCTCTAGGATTCTAGGATTTCTTTCCTCAATGTGTATCTAGCCAGCGTGGCATCCTGGTTCATTAGTCAGACTAAGCTAAGGAAAGAGCTGCTTAATATTACTGCCCCAACCAGTGACCTCACTGGGTAATTTGGAAATCGGGGCTTCTTCTCAGCTTGGCTTTCTACACTGGGTAACCGTGAGGCAAAGATGCTGGGTAGATCAGGATGAAGAAAGAACCATCTACACTCCTTTCTCCTTTCGGGCCATGTCTTCTGCAAATATAACATTGCCCTCCCCATATGTGTGTGTGTGTGTATAAATGTGTGCGTGCGTGCGCATGTGCGCACGCGTGTGTGTGTGTGTATGTACGCGCACACATACACGCACACACGCGCACACACAATCTTTTGCGTTGAGTATTATATATGCCTAACACTTTGGTTAGACAATACAGTTTACAAAAGTCTTTATCAATGATAGCTTGCTATGACAACATCAGAGGAGAGATGAGAAAGAACCTGGTTTCAAGGTCATTGCAACCTTGCCCCCCCACCCAAAACCCAAGTACTGAGAAAGCTACAATTTGGAAGGAAATACTATATTCATAATCTGGCACAGGCATGAAGACTTTGGGAACAAAATCCCATGTGGGTCTGCTCAGAATGCCCGCTTTTGCCCTCTGCATCCATGGGCCTCCTGCACACACTTTCCTGGCCAGAGTCACTCAGTGGGATTTTCCTTTGAGCAGGCATGTGTAGGATTGTGCTGTTGCCTTTACCGGCAGATATGTGGTTTGAGCATTGGACTACAACTCTGGAGACAAGGGTTCTATGATTCTATGGTTCGATTCCCTGCTTGGCTATGGAAACCCACTGAGTGACGTTGGGCATGTCACACAATCTTAGACCCAAGAAAGCCCCGTGATAGAGTCACCTTAGGGTCGCTGTAAGTCAGCAATGACTTGAAGGACACAACAACAACAATGTAAGGAATGGAGTCTTAAGGCTCTTGCTTTAAAAAAATAGTGGTACTAAGAGACTTATCATCTGAAAGTGTGAAAAAGTGACATATTTAAGACACAAATGGGATTAGTATATTCTGATAATGACAGTGAAATTAAAATCACAGGCACATCTTTATGAAATGATGGCTTGGAGATCAGTGGGAGACACATTTTAGAAGAGCTGGTATGGTCAAGGAAAGAGAGGGACCTTCACTAAGGGTTATGCCTTCACAAGAATGAATCAAAGGTGAATAAATTAAAAAACAGTGAGGCTGCATGGTGGAAAATATTAGAGGAGAATGGTCTCGTCACAGAAGAAGTGGTAGCTTTCCCTACTAGCCCCCGCTCCTTCAGAACCCCCCCCCAAGGCCTTCCTCCCTCTCACCGGTGTGAAAGTAGAAGCCACTGCCTTTGGCACAAAACAAATCCAGGGCTCACAGGCCTCAGGTCCTGCTGCTGACACAGGCTGGGATGGACGCAATCCATGATTGTGATGTCATGTGTGACATAAAGTACACTGGAGTGAGCCAGGGAAGGGAATTGTCCACAAAGGGCTGGAAAATGTCAGCTGGAATGAGTCAGACAAAATTCATCAGAGAACATGACTCTCTTTTGTGGAAGGTGATTTGTGGATCAATGTAGGGAGTCACATCCTAGATTAGGGTAGGCAGAAGGTGGGTGGAGAACTCTGGGGAAGTCTCTAAGTAATCTGCAGCTGGTCAGGAAGGCTTTCTATCCCTTAGGTGTTTAACAATAATAGGAATGATATCAAATTTAAGTTGTTTGTGTCTTGCTCTGCTTCTGTAGCACTGGACTGTCAAGTAGGAGTATGAATTGGTCCTCAGTGACTTTGATATTGTTTTGGGTTTGCATATGCAAGTTAACATGTCACACATGGATATCAGATGACATTTGACTATCCCTCACCATCATGATTTTGCAACTAGCTCCAGTTGATGAACCTGGACCAGCGACCCATGGAGTCTAGTCAACAGGGATCAATATTGCTTTAAATGAATCCCAGAATCATAGAAATACAGAGGTGGAAGAGTCCACAAGGATGATTCAGTCCCAACTCCACTGCTGCAGCAAAAAGCCACAGCTAAAGTATCTCTTAGAGATATCCATATGACCTCTGTTCAAAGACAGCCCACCTTCAAAAGCAGTCTGTTCCACTGTTAAACAGCTCTGTCTGTAACTACTACTTCTTATTAGTTGGGATCTCTTTTCTTCTCAGACTCCACCACACTCCAAGGCAGCATATTCCACTACTGGACAGCTCTGACCATCAGAAAGTTCTTCCTGAGGTTCAGGTGGAATCTCTTTTCCTGCAGCTTGAATCCATTCCTCTTTGTCCTGGTCTCTGAAGCAGCGGAAAACAAGCCTGCTCCTTCCTCAACATTACATCCCTTCAAATATTTAAACATGGCTATCCTGTTCCCTCTTAACCTTCTCTTCTGCAGACTAAACATTCTCAGCTCCCTAAGACGCTCCTCATAGGGCTTCATGGCTTCCAGACCCTTCACCATTTTGGTCGCCCTCCTCTAGACATGCTCCAGCTTGTTGATATCCTTCTTGAAATGAGGTGCCGAGAACTGGACACAGTATTCCAGATGAGGTCTAATCAATGCAGAATCAAGTGGTACCATTACCTCCCTCGATCTAGACACCATATTCCTGTTGATGCAACCAAGAATCTCATTGGCTTTCTTTGCTGCTGCATCACATTGCTGGCTTATGTTCAGCTTGTGATCCACCATGACTCCTAGATCCCTTTCATACAGCCACGTGTCCCCCATCCTATATTTGTGCATTTCATTTTTTCTGCCTAAGTGTAGGACCTTATATTTCTCTCTGTTGAAATTCATTTTGGTAGTTTAGGCCCAGCTCTCCAATCTGTTAAGGTCATTTTGAATTTTGATCCTTTCAATGGTGGGGAAGATTCAGGTGGGGGATCAAAGGCTTCCGGTGTGAAGTCGTAACACCCAGGGGCATCTGGTGAATAAAAGGGGAAACATCAAGGACAGAGAATGTCCAATCCCAGGAAGGCATTGTAAAAACAACCCCAAAGGACAGATAAGGAACCTGGGAAGATTTTAGGCTCCCAAGATCAAAGAATACAAACACCCACCTTGCCTGGGAACCATTTGAGGTTTGAGAAACAGGATGACACTTATAGCCCCACCAACCAAAGCTGTTCGCATGCAAAAGTATATGCTCGTATATAATCTGATTACTAACCAATGTACCTCAGCCTTAGCAACTTTTCAAGCTGTTATGTCATTACCTGGACTGCAATAAAGCACGGCTGGTAAACTCTGAGTGTTTCTTGGGGAAGCTAGTTAGCCAGCACGTGACAAATTTACCTGTCTCATATGATGGGGGCATTGGATGCAGTTTATCTGGCCCTGGAGATCTGAATTCGTTTTGAGTAGCTAGGTATCCGTTTACCACCTGTTTGCCATTCTGGGCTGCACTCACTTTACTACATGATTTATTCTATTTTAACCATCCAGAGCACTGCTTTTCTTTTGGGAAAAAACTGAGGCAAAGAAGGTATTGAACAGTTTGTCCTGCTATCATTTTACCATCTTCTCTGCTCTGTCTTTTCCTTGCTGCTCCACTTTCTCTGAACACAGCCAAAACATTCCCTTTTTTTTATTATGGTTTGCCTCTTGATCAACTTGAGCTCATTCTAAGTGTTATCTTTTCTGCATTTCCCCGTACAAATTCATTTACATTCCTCTTTAGTAGTTTCCCCTTTCTTCCATTTCTCATACATGCCTCTTCTACATCTTAGCTCATCTGAATAGTCTTTGCACATCCCCTCTTGTTTCTTTAGATACTTCCCATTTCTCTTCTTCATTGGAATTGTTTGCAACTATGCCTTCAATATCTCACCTTTAAGAAACTCGCTTGCGCTGTGAACAACTTCACTGTTAGGCTTTCTTAGAATGAAGGGTGTGAACTTGACTTTACTTTCTTCTTCCTGTATGTAATGAATCCCAGGAGGACGTGGTCACTTCCCCCCAAAATTACACTTTATTCTCTGTTGGTGGAAATTAGGCCCAAGATAATTAACCCTTTTGTTGCCTCTCCAGCAAGGGATGAACTTGTTGGCCAAGTTTCATTCTTGTTGAGATGGTTGGAGTCTTCCCCTGCGCTATATCTCTCTCCTTTGAATATCGGGTCACCTTCTGGGAAGGCATTATCCAAGTCTTCAGTCTGGATTAGGAGTCTAGCCAAGGCCTCCATCTGCGACATCGCTGCTGTTCTTCCTACAATTATTACTGCTCTTAGTTGTCTATTTTGGCTTCTTCTGAGGAAGTCTTTAGGGGACTTCACCAACATATTACAGTGTGGTGGATTTAGGAGACTTACAGTAAATCATCTGGGGAGGGGCTTCCTACCCAGAAAGGCCCGTTTCATTTCCCAGTTTTGTTCTAGGTTCTGCTCAGTCTTCAAGAGAACAAATCATAGGAAGAACAGAGTCCAGGCTCATCCTTTAAGGGAAGAAGAGCACCAGGCAAACAGAGACTTTCCCCAGCCAAAAGAAAACGCAGAGCTGCAGAAGGAGGAACTGGATGAAAATGGTGAGGAGGGGGTCCTTCGGAGCAGAGACAGTGGCAGCCATGGGGAAGGGGGGCTGCAAGGAGCAACTGTGTGCTTCTGCTTTGTAAGTGGGGAGGAAGGGAGCCCCTGCAAAGAGGCTCTTGTGTCTCCTCCCCCTCGGCAACAGGGCCCAACCAGTGCAAGGGCTCAGGATGTTCCTACGGCCCAACAGCTTTTCCCTTCTTGTTCGTGTTTTCAGGCAATGTCTTCCGTTTTAGTCCAGAGATTGCCAGACTAATTCATAATAGGATGCTAAGAAATGATGAGCAAACACAATAATCAAAAGCAACAGCAAGCTGTTAAAGTACAACAAATAGCATAACCAACAAAGGCAGCAAACAGCATAACCAACAAAGCCACAGATCTAAATTCCTCAAGGGAATTTGAAGGCTTCGAGTCAGCACTTTGCAGAGTGCCCGGAGGTGGTTTGGAGTGGCATGCTTGTCAAAAGACTAGCTGGCACAATGCACTTTATGTGCTCTGCTCCCAGCTGGTTATCTGGCTGCTTCCATTTCTGAACAGTCTTAAAAGGCAGCCTCAGGTACGGTGCAGAGCCACCAGTGCATGGACCAGCACAAGTGGACTATTCCTGCCCAGGAGGCCCCAGACTTGGCTACTGAACACTGTTTTGTGCCATAGAGGTTACTTTGGTCATGAAAGAGAAAGCTGGATCTATCAACTCCCTCTAAAGGCATATATCTCTTGCAATCTCTGGAATCAGTGATGCTCTTTCTTTCTGGCACACAGACAATGAAAGTGATGATTTCACTAGAAATGTGCATCTGAAGAAGTGGACAGATATCAGCAAAAGGTCATGATAAAATTAATCAGGCAGTCTCAAGGTTGCTGCTTGATTCCTTCATTCTTATCCCTCATTCCATTTTATTAGGAATACCCTATCTCCACCCTACCCTCAAGTCATTTACTATTATCACAGTTTTTTAGCCACATTTGTAGCAAACAGATAAGGGCAAAATACCAGTTGCAAGGGCTGTCTTCTTTAAATAATAATATATATAATGCCAGGCTAGGATGTGACATGGTCCAAGTTCATAAAAGTCTAGATGGTGCAGAGAAAGTGCACAGGGATGCATTTTTTTCTGTGTCATGGGAGTAGAGCCCACTGACACTGAAAGGAGGGATATTTGTTTCCGATCAGAGGAAGAAAGGACGCCTTTGAAAGGAGTAGGTAAATGCATTAAGGCTAGAGTGATCAACGGCTAAAAGTCATGATGGCCATTTGATCCCAGGAAGATGCTTCTGCATTTTTTCCCCCAATTACCAGAATCACAGGTCTGTTTCTGCAATTTGAGGAATCTGAGAGAAGAAAATGGCCCTTCCCTGGTGCAGGAGTCGGCTGACAACTTGTGTGCTTTGGCCAAGACCAAGGTGGCTGGGGTCCTGCGAGCCATCTGCAAGTATCGCCAGAGCATCCACAAGGTACAGCATCCCGTTTTGGTTCTCAGGTGCTTTGAGGCTGCTCCTTTGGTGCCTACAGATAGTCTTTTCTGGTGGACACAGGAGGAGCTTGCAGAGAGGGAGCAGCCAAAGAGTTCCCTTTTGGAATCGCCCCTCTTGCGTATGTTCTTCTCATGCCTTTTGGCTGGTTAGTATCTCACCTTCCATGGAAAGGATGTGTCCCGTTGATGTGTCTCTTGGAAAGGAGAGGGTGCTCGGTTGCTTATGTGTAGTGCATCTATTCATATTCAGGTGGGATCTTCTTTATACTAAGCACCTGTCCTGGGCCCGGGGTCACTCCAGAACCTTTCTGCCTGCCTAACTCTCTCAAACACATACAGCACACACATGAAAGGAAGTGTGCATTTGCCTACACACACATGTCAGGCCACAGAGACCCAGCATCTGGGGAGGTGCCAGGCTAACTCCGCCTCTGCTGCTCTTCCACAGGCAAGCAAAGCTGCCATTTCGGTTGCTGTGCTAGGGTTTAATTTGAAGTGTGTTTCGTTTTTCTTCTTACTGAAGATACAGACCAGCTTAAATATCAAAGTGGTTATGAATGCAAACATCTTTGCCTGCTGATTTAGAGGTTGTCCAACATGCTCAGAATGTGAGTTCTAGCCACCAAGTGGGCACTCTCTTGCAGCCAGACCAAGTGGCGTCTCCCAAACGTCTTAAAGGACAGACACAGCCGTGGGGGAGGACACACTGAACAAGAGGGTTTCTGCTCCAAGTGCAGCACTTTAAACATGTATTATTGTATGCTGGCTCTCTCCAGTTGGTTGTAACTGTAAAGAACACTGTGAAGTCTGAAACACTATGGAGGAGTAAAATAGCTATTTATTGGGTTGGACTCGATGGCTGCTGTGGTCTATTCCAACTCTTGGATTCTATGATTGATTGATTGATTGATTGATTGATTGATTGATTGATTTCACATGCTACCTTTAAAGTGAAAAAAATATGACACATACATCTCCTAAAAGGCTCTCTGCTTCCAAATAATCATTAAAAGCTTGTTTGAAGAAAGAGGTCTTGGTCCACACGCAAAAGGAAAGCAGAGAGGGGGCCAGGCCAGCAACCAGTGGAAAAGAATTCCACACTCTGGGAGCAGCCCCCAAGAAGGCCCTCTCTATCACCTCGCCAGGCAGGACCAAGAGAAAGCCCTCCCTTTTTGGCAGGGTCAGAAAAGGAGATGCAGCCTCTCAGCAGCATCTACTATAAACGACCTTATAGGTGCAAGAATTATTCTGCATAATTTGCGCAATTAGAATGCAAATCAGAGTGTTTTGCATGATCTGAATAACATGCATAATATGCAAATTAGACATCTAGATTTACAGAAGTGGAGTATGGCACCCCAAACTACAGCAAGCACATGCAATGACACATATGTTCCAACTCTCATGAATGATTCTCTCAGTGGAGGAGGTGGGGGTGCTAGCTGTCTGAGGAAAGATAGAAATGCAGAGCTTGCAGCTGAGCTCCTGCCTCACTTTGTTTTGCTAATAAATGGATGTGCAAGACCTGGCCTAGGTTGGGACCTCAGTGCATAGCTGGGGGAAGTTTTAAACTTTACTCCACGTCCTTTTCCCTCTACCATTCTCTCATTTTACCCAGGCTAAAGAAAGGGAGGGAGGGGCCCTATTGTCAGCTCTGAATGGCTCCAGCAGGGCCACACCCCCCCACTCCTGCTCAGCACTTCATGCCGCCAAGCTGATGTCTTTTCTGTATCGCCCCTTTCTCCCTGCAGATTTCTCCAAAGCATCGGCTACGCATTAATCAGATCCTGCAAGCTGTGATCGGGTCAGCCAGCAGCATCGACTACAAACTAGCTAATGTCATCATCAAACTGGCAGCTGAAGATATGCTACGGACCACAGTAAGAGCCAAGATGACAAAGCTGATTGTTAACCATTGCAGCTGTGGAGGCCATGGGAAGAAGAACCTCTGTCTCTCTCTCTCTCTTTTCATGGGTGTTCATGTGTACTTTCATACAAAGTCGTACACAAGCACACAGGGAGTTTCCAGCTAAACTCATCGCAGGGGGAGCCAAAGACATCTGTTCAGTTCAAGGAGCATTCTGTTTGATGGCACTTTGCAGACACGAAGACAGAGGTCCCTGCCCCAGACAGGTGCCAGTCACAGGGTCAGACAACTGGTACATGCTGCTTTATAGCTCTTCTTTTACTCTAGCGTAAGTATGTGCAGCACTGATCCAGACTGGGACCAGCGTGACTAGAAGAGGCTTTACTTATCCAGCCAAAGTATCTGAGTGTTGCTGTATCCCCTGAGTGTTCAGATCAGGATTAGGAAAAGTCCCAGGCTGGGGTGGGGGTGGGGGTAAAAGAGAAGGGGGGAGGGAGTCCTGATGCTGACAGCATGCCTGTCGTTCCTTCAGTGTACGCCCTGGGGCAGGGGCTGTCCCTGAGCAATTAGCATTCCTGGCCTTGAACAGCCACATCTGTTTCTCCTGGGGCGGGGGGGCTGGCATGTGAGAAGCCTTCAGTGCCCCCCCTTCACAGGGCTAGGGAGCCTATTGCATACCCCCCCCCAGCATTTCACAGGTAAAAATCAGTACACGCCTGGCCAAGGGGCATGGCCAGGACACAGGAAGGCCAAAGTAGTTAAGGAGGAAGCATGCACAAGACTCACGTTTTAAGCAGAGAAACCTCAGAGGAAGCAGAGGGGATAGAGGAAAAGTGGGGCCCTGAAGTTAATAGATAGTCTATTCTCTCTCTGTGTGTGTGCATACATGCAGAGGACATAATTAGCAATAATGTAATATTATTTAATTATTGGGGGTTTTTTGTCTGCCTTCATGTCATTTTCAACCTATGGCAACAGGAAGGCAACTCAATCATGGGGTTTACTTGACAGTATTTGTTCAGAGAGTGTTTGCCATTGCCAAGCAGGGATTCAAACTTTGGTCTCCAAATTCTGAAACCACACGCAGTCCTCTCTCTGCATTCGGAAGTTTGGCCTTTGCAAATTTGATTATTTGTGAGTAGCAGGCGTGGCTCTCCCCCTGCATTCTCCTGCCATTCCCTTGTGCTTTCCCGGGTGCAGAGAAGAAAGGCAAGCACCCGACAAAAGGCAAGGAAATGGAGCAGGGGAGCCAGTGCACAGCTTCCTTCTCCCCATTTCCTGGCCTCTGTTTGCCTCCAGTGTGCCAACGGGAAGGGAATGGGAGGCGGATTGCCGGGGGGAGTTATTTGTGGTTGTCCATTGTCGCAAGAGTTCTGCACTGCAAACCCTTGTGAAAGTGGAGGGGCCACTGTACACTGTTGTAACACCAAAATGTCTTTATCAGACCTGCTCAGAATTACAGCTTTCTCTCAGCAATACGGTGTGAACTCTGAGTGCATTTCTGCCTACTCTGCCCAATGCCGTTTAGAGATCATGTCATATTCCAGCTTCCCAAGAATACAACACTTATATGGTCTCCTGGAGCCAACTGGAGCCTCTCAGCCTGTCTTCACAGAACTTTTCCTAGAACAAAAATGGGATGGCAAATGAGGGGAAAAAATATGCAATACTTTTTGCTCCAAGAAATAAATGGAATATATTTAGTTAAGAAATGTGTCACGAGGGGGGAAAACATAAGAAATACATGCATTCCAATGTCCTCTTGGAATGCCTCAGGCTACAATTATGTACACATTTACCTAGAAATAAGTCTCTCTGAACTCAGGGAGACTTTCTTAAGTGTATGATTATAGTGTTAATGTAAATGGATGACTGCTCTGTAGGAAAAAAAAACTCACTCAAAGTAAGTAGGCAGTAAAATCTCTCGCAAGGTTTGACCTCTGCTATTTGTGGTTCACATCTACTAGGCGCTGGGTAGTCCTGGCACATAGAGGATTACTAAATCCAAAGAAAGTGGGGTTGAGAGAAGAGCATCAGTAAAACTAAGCCTTAAAATATATGCTTTGTGCAAAACTCGAAAGCAAACAGAAAACAAAACTGAAGGAAGGACAGGAAAAATTCAAATCAGGAATATTTCTCTGCAAAGCTGATCCTATTTAGGGAAACTAGTGATGAGAGGAATTTGTGTGTCTATGAGAGGTTCTAAAATTCAAAACCTCCCTTAAACAGCAAGGCCTTCTGCTTGCCAGTTTTTAAAAAGGTGTATTTAGTTCTCTTGTTTACATCAAGAAGTAATTTGGCAGGACAGAGCACAGAATGGTCCAAAGCTAGGAAAGGGTGCAGCGGTTTGTTTTCACATGAGCCTGCTGGGAAGGGCAAGGCTCCACCTCCTCTCCCTCCTGCTCAGTTAATTATGCACAAACTAACTTTTGCAGCTTGAGTTTAAGTTGCATCAGTTGAAGTTAGCCAAGAACAGAAGGGGAAGTATGAGGAGGAGAGAGAAACTAGAACATGTGAAAAGCAGCTGCAAAAATCATAGAATCATAGAATCATAGAAATGTAGAGTTGGAAGAGACCCCAGGGGGCATCCAGTCCAACCCCCTGCCATGCAGGAACACCCTCAAAGCACTCCCGACAGATGGCCATCCAGCTTCCGCTTAAAAACCTCCAAGGAAGGAGACTCCACTACACTCCGAGGCAGCAGATTCCACTGCCGGACAGCCCTGACTGTCAGGACAGCCCTGGTGTGCCAGAGGATTAACAAGGTCCATCACTGCCAAAATGGGACTGTCGGAGTGAAGGATTGCCTCCTGCGGTGGACAGCTGATGGGCTCCAGGTGGCTTTGAGGATTTTCCTGTTGCCACATCTGATGCTCCTGTTAAGGCTCAGCCTTTGGCTGTGGAGATGACTTAGGCAGTTGACACAATCCCACCCTCTCTTCCTGGTTTTATGCTGTCCTTGGTTATTTTTGGTATCATCAACATCTTTGTATATTGGTTGGTTTGCAGATTTATAACGAATTCTCCATATAACTTTTATTCATGTTATGGGTGGCCTAGAAGTGTAGTAAGTACCCCAAAGATCTGTGATTTCATTGGGGCAGCATGCTTCTCCATTCAGACAAATTGCAACTATTCCACACGGCCATCAAATTCAGAAGTGCTGTGCCAGTTCATTGGCTGGGGACCAACATTTCAGTTTGAGGACAGTGTGGGATATAAGTAACTTCCCCACCCCACCCCCCTGTGATTGAGATCCTACAACAGATTTGCATACTGTAAATCTGTATATGTGGAGTTATGCATTATTTAGGCTACACAAACATTTTGTGGAAGTTTTTGCACAACTGAACCAAGACACCAAACGTGCAGCTGAAGGCACAAGCCAATGTGCAGTGTGTGTCCATGTGCAGTGCACTGTGCACACCTGTGCAAAATTCTTCATATGTACTCAAGCACAGTGTTGCCACATACACAACACCACCTCCAGAACTTTGAACCGAAAGTGGACAGAGATCACTGGACAAAAATGTCCAACTCATTCTGCAAGGGGGCGGTCACACACGCATAAGACACAGGAGGATCAGTGGTGGAGCTTGGAGAGTATGGAGGGGTGGGTGGGAGGGGGTGCGACTGTGGTGCATGGGAGTGTGGGCAGGGCGCAGGGGGGGCATGGCTCTGGGCCCAGATACCCCCGAAACATTGCCACCTGGGGCAAATCGCCCCCTGCCACCACGTCCCTACACGACTGAGGAGGATTCGGCCAAGGTGGGGCTCAGCAGCTTTAGCCACCAGCAGTCCAGTGGGCCAGAGGGGCACCTCAGAGTCCCTGCTGCTTTCCCCTAGCCCCCAATGTCAGGAGAGGGAGAGGCGTTGGGGAGGAAGAGGAGGCTAAGACCCACCGCTGTCTCCTGGATCATGCCCAAACAACGTTGGTGTCTCTTTTGCTGCTGCAGGATCTTCAAGATGTCTACCAGGACGCAGCAGGGGACATCCTGGTGGCCCTCTGGAATCACTTTCCCGCAGAAGTCCTGGCCAGGCTCCTGGAGGGCTTCCAGGGTCGACTGGTCCCCTACCGCAGCATCCTCTGTGTCCTGGGGAAATTGGCAAACAAAGGTACAGCAGCCCCCCACCCCACCTCTTGGGCGTCTCTGCCTGCCGTTCCCCAGGGGCGCCCTCCCCCTGTCTTCAGCGTATGAGCCCTGGTACATCAACAGGTGGGGCGGGGAGAGATCAAGATGTGTGAAAGACCTGTGCAGCTGCAGGGCCTCAGGCGCTAGCCCAAAGCTTTCCAAACTGTGTTGTGACACGTTAATGTGTCGGCTGTAGCGTGTAGGTGTGTCGCACGAGCATAACGGGTGGAGAGGATGCCTCTTCTGCCACAGTGGTGGACCAAGGCTGGGTGAACTGTCTGCCTCTGGTGCTGCCCCGGGTGGAGGGGGCAGCAGACCAGGCTCTGGGGCAGGAGCTGTCTCCACTTACTGAATTCCTTACTGACTTACTGTGTCATGAAACGATGCATGACTTAAAAAAAAAGTGTCACATGAAAAGTTCGGAAAGCTCTACGCTAGCCTGTCCTGGTGGACAGTCCTCCCCTCCATGAGCAGGAGCACCAAGGGTGTGCCGCTCTGTGGGAAAGTTCCACACGGGCCGCCTTACCAAATGACCACTGAGAAGCGAGAGCTGACCCCACCCCATTGGCTAAGAGTGACAGACACTATGGAGTCATAGAGCTGCGCGGGAGCCTTAGAGATCATCTAGTCCAAGGGTGGCCACATTGCAAAGTGGCTTGTGGTCCCCAAGTCCAAACTCCATCCATCCCACTTGCCACAGTCAAGGGGAGGGCCTGGAGAGGTGGGCAGCTTTTGCCTCTCCTACTCTGCTTCTGGTCTGCAGAACAAGCCCACCTCCCAGCTCCAGTCCTCTTAGCTTTTGGCACATTTGAGTGCTAAAGCTGAAACTCCTCAGGGCCCCCAGGCCAGTTTTTAAAGAAGAAAAGAATCATAGAATCTTAGGGCTGGAAGAGATCACAAGCAGCATCTGATCCAACACTCTGCCATGAAGAAATATATAACTAGCACATTCCTGAAAGATGCTCACCCGTCCTCTTCAAAGATCTTCAAAGCAGGAAGTCTACTCCCCACCCGACCCCCAGGCAGTCTAGTCCAGTGTCTGGAATTCACCTTCACAGTTAAAGATGGATAACCTAGAATTAACTGATCTGTATTTACTGCCCCCATGGATTTACAGTTGGAGCACTATGAGCTCAGTTGTGAAGGTCCACTGACCCTGCTTTGCTGGGCAGCAGCCACTACATGTAGATCTGTTCACCTGTGGAGAACATACTGGTGTGTCCACCCCTCTCCCAACAGGGATTTCAGGTGTGAAAAGGAATTGTGAGAGGGATTCTGCTTGATTGCTTCTGATTGTCACACCTCAGATCACTGGAGGGAGAGGGAGAAAACTTCCATTTTCCACACTCTGATGGATAGGAGGACAGACATCCATCACTTGCAGCAGCTGCTGCCTGGTAAAACAGATACGGGGGAAGTCAGGCTGGGAGGTACTAACTACTTCATTAAATATACTTTACTAAGTAGCTGATCTAAGATTGTGGCCATTCTTCCTAATATTTAGGTGAAATCACTTTTCCGGTAATTTGAACCCCCTGGTTCATATTCCAGCCTCTGGAGCAGCAGAAAAGAAGCTCACTACCACTTCTATGTGGCATCCCTTCGGATATTCAAAGATGGGCATCATGGTACCTCTCAGTCTTTTCTTCTCCAGGCTAAACATATTAAGCTCCCTCAGTCTTTCCTCATAAGGCCTGGTTTACAGTCCTTTTACCATCTTGGTCACCCTCCTAGACATGTTCCAACTTTTCAATGTCCTCCTTGGACTGGGTTGCCCAGAACTAGACACAGCGCTCCTCAAGGTAAGGTCTGACCAAGGTAGAATGGAGTGCCACCACCACATCCTTCACTTGTTAGTGTAACCTAGAATTGTACCAGCCTTTTTGGCCATTGCATCACACTGTTGACCTGAGTTTAGTCTGTGGTCTACTAAACCCCCTAGATTAAAGCCATTGTAAACTCAGGTGCCTGTGAGCAGCCATGGAACCTTTGTGGCCACTGAGTGACTGACTTGCCTTTCTCTCCTGGGCAGCCTTTTCTGAGAGTGACTCTGTGAAGATTGACATGTGGGAGCGAAAGCTGACCGAGGTAAGGTCAGGGCTCATCTTGCTCAACCAGGGTTCCCTCTGGGTAATCTCAGCATGGCCAGAACAGCCACCCCATGGAGAAAGACACTGCCCTGAATTTGGCCCCAGCAAAGGCCAAACTTCCTCTCCCTCCCGCCCCCCCGCTACAAATGCACATGAGAAAGTGGGTGCCACTGTGACATTACGGCCATGGAGAGATGCATTTCTCTCCCTGAGGGATGGTTAGCCCAGCTTTATCCAGCTGGGTGGTGGCTGGTGGGGAGAGAAAGATCAAGGTCATTGCACTCACTTCCACTCACTCATGCACACAGACAGAAAGAATGGAAGAGAGCATGAGGTAAGAGGGTCAGGAAAGGAACAGAGGGGATTTCTCTCTTTGGTCCCACCAGCTGAGGCATGGTGAGGGGCTCCACTTGGCCCAGATGTGCCAGCCAAGCCTGATCCACTATGACCGGAAAGGGGCCTCCGTGGGGTGTGGGTGTGGGACTGCTCCAGGGCCTCTTCCTCTCAGTCCAGCTCTATCTGCATTTCCTCGTCTTGAGCTGTACTCTGAAGGCTTCCTCGGCCCTTCCTTGGGCCATTTGTCCATTTGGTGCTGGGCCTCTTTCCCTTCTGCTGGGCATCTCTCCTATTGGCTGCTTGGTCAGATGGGCCTCCGCTCATCCACACCCGCTCCAGCTGTTTCCTCTCTTTTCCTTTCAGTTTGTGGAGAAGCTCTTGATTGATGTCACTGACAAAGCCTGTCTAGAGGAGCTCAGCCAAGAGCTGCTGAAAGCGGACCAACCATGCAATATCTGGAACCCCGATAAGGTGATTGGGAGAAGCAGCCAGAGCCCTGTCATGGGCGATGGGAGGCTGAGAGAGTGGGACTTGTCCACAGTCACCTAGGGAGTTCCATGGCTGAGGAGGGAGCCCTAGTTCAACATTCAAACCACTACGTCAGGGCTTTCCAAACAGTGTGTTGTGAAACTTTAGTGTGCTGCCTGTAGTGTGTTGGCATATGGTCGAGAAAGACCCCCACACACACCTGAGCCTGGCCCACTACCATCATTCTCACTGCGGCCTTTCCAGGGCAAGAGCGACGGCAGCAGGCAAGGACCAGATGGGAGGGGGCTGCCTTTCCCCACCCTAAATACGCCTCTGGGTATCTCCGATTTGCTAGTAAAGCTGAATTACTACGTCTCCAAATGATGCGTGTCAAAAAAGTGTGTCACCAGCATGAAAAATTTGGGAAGCTCTGCACTACATCATGCTGTCTCCAACACAGCCACACTGTGCTAGCATTTTCTTGGCCAAGTTGATTCCAAGGGGACTTATTGCCTTCCTCAGAGGCTGAGAGTGTGTGACTTGCGCAAGGTCACCCAGTGTCATATGATGGCTAACTCGCCCTCACCAAAAACACAGACATTCAGGAGCAGTGTTTATTTGGAATTAGCAAGCAGCACAGCAACGTTCAAAAGCTGTTACGCCTGGCGTGCGTTGGATGGTAGCGGGTTTTATATCTTGACATACAAATTCAGGTGTGCATGGCAGTGATGGGTAAAAGCGATAAAGTTTCCCGGGCATTCCCAATGTTTCCATGACTCTCATCTTGAGAACTCAGACGGTTCCTGCACTTTTATCTTGGTCCTATCTGTCCTCACAACACCTTCCCACTAGTTTCCCATTCCACCCTTCTGATTCTGCCTCCCCCCACTGCCACTTACGCTGGATTCCCAGGAGATCCACTGTTGCCACGTCACTGTTCTGTGCCAGAGCTGGATCTCGGCCAAGAGTTCTTTCAGGACCAAACACTGGCACATGTTGCTGCTGTTTTGAAACAGGGGCATTTACTCTCGGTTAGTTCAGGGCACTGGGATGGTAAACATGGGAAATACCGGTCCTCCCTCGAAATAAGCTTCATTAATGGCAAAAGATCAGCGGGTGATCTGCCACGGAAAAGCATCCCAGGCCTTTTGCTGGAGGGTCTGGCATCCCCTCATGGCCTATTGTAGATCTGGGCTCCAAGTCACTAATTCTCGCAGACAGTCTCTGGCCGGCAATCCAATCCCCCACAGCTGGCTAAGTAAGGAATCACTAGGATAGAGTGCAGTGGTCCAGGGAAGGCCCATGGAAGATGGACTCTCGAGGGTCATACAGTGCAGAAACAAACAGAAAATCAAAGGATGCAAATGTGGCCTGTCCCTCCCCACCCCATTATGTGAACTGTGCAAGCAGGTTTCTCCGAGTCTGTTCTTGGGCATCATATCTTCTCCCAGGCTCAAACACCGTAGTCCTTTCTGTGCCACTGGACAGCTGTTAGCATGTGGCTGTGATGCTAGCAAGGACTCCAAAACCCACCTGACTGGTGGCAGAGGCCCAAGTCATTACAATGCCCTGGGCAGAGAATGCTTTCTCTTGCTCCCTGACTCTCTGACTAGAAATGCTAGGGACTGTGGCATGCTAAGCCAGCATTTCTGCCCCAGAGCTACAGACCTGCCCCCCATATCACAGCATGACATGGGAGATGGGAGATGAAGGGTCGCACAGCTGCCTGGGCTTGAATATTTGGGGCTCTCTCAGTCCACTTGCTTGTCATCTGTGTGATCGTGGATCAGCACCTGTTAGACAGAAACCAACACTTTCGACACACAGAGACACAAAAATGTCCCTGTGCCACAGAGGGTCATTCCTCTCATTCTGCCCCCCAGGTCTTCCTTTATCAATACTACGGGGCCATACTCCGTGCCTCAGATGACTCTCAGTTGGTCCAGAAGCAGCTGCGCACCATCCTAGTCTTATCTCACAGGGGGCCTTTGGAAGCAAAGGTGAGTTGACACAACCATGCTTCTCCAGGAAAAAGGTGACATCATTCCATTTTGCAGGCAAAGCATCCCGATCTGGGAGCTCAGAGTATTGTGTGGAGGAGGAGGAGGAACGCTCCCTGGGAGAGGGTCTGGAATAATGAGTGTGTGTGTGTGTGTGTGTGTGTGTAAAAGGAGCAAGCAGGCTGATCCAGAGGAGAGGAGTTCCTACAACCAGCAGTGAGTCCCAGATACTAAGAGAGGTGTGTGAATCTCTCTCTCTCCCTCTCTCGCTGTATGTGTATGTGTGGAGTTCAGAGTACAGAAAAAAGTTTGGCGAAAGTATCTTCTTGCAAAGAGAACAGTTTTGTTTGTTCCCTTGCAATAGAATCAGTACAGAGTCATGTGGTATCTTAAAGACTATCAACTCTACCTGTAGTTGTTGCCTTTATGGTCCAGAGTCCCTTTGTCAAGTAAACGATGTGCAAGGCAACATCTGCAGGGTGACAAGGAGACCCCGCCCTCTCCTCCTTCCCTCTTCATAAGCCATGAAGTCATTGTGGCTTTGACAGAGAAGCTGCGCTGGATCACAAACTGATGGTGGCCAGGGGCACCTCCTTTCTGGGTCTGGCAGGCTTTTGTTGCCTTCTTGAGACTTTCCTGGAAGGAGAGTGGATTTGAGAGGCCTTGGTGAGAGACTCATGTCATCTGCCACATCTCTTCTGGCCAGGAATGCTCTTCAGAGCAAGGAGGAGATGATCCAGCATGTTACTGGAGGACAGGAATGGCCATCCTTAGATGAGCATGTGTGGGCCCCTTCACAAAATTGGCATCACCCCTTTATAGCCTATCAGAAAGAAATGGAGCAGAGCTCTTGGCGGTTTCTTCCAGGGCATTGCTTCTGCAGTTGGCTTGGTTGCTTCCCGCCACCTCGAGGAGGTTTTCAAAGCACTAGAAAACTTCGGCAAGGATGTTTCCAACCAAGAAATCTGTATGTCAAATACCAGCCAGGTATGATTCCAAAAATATCTTCCTTCCTTTTTAAACGACCTCTTTATTTGATTTTTTTCTGAAGTCCTTTCTTTCAAGAAATTATTCCCTTTTTCTTATCCACACACTTTAACTGCTTGCCATTACCATTCTCTTCCTATTAAAATTGTAGATTTAATTTATACAATTTTATACTAGTGAAAAAGTGAGAATAGTAATTTTTTTAAAATTAAGTCTGTGAGAAAAATGAATGCATTTCAGGATGTGAGCCCTTTTGGGAAATATATGAAGACTGGATCTGTTAAAAAATGGCCTCCCTTAGCAGAGTTTAACAGAAGTATCTTGCCTCAGCCTTTGCTACATCCCTGGCTGATGCTGACAGAAGTAAAAACCAAGCAGGAGACATGAAGTTACTGACTAAAGAACTTTATTAATTGCTTTTTGGGTGCACATCCACCTACATCCTAAGAAGCCAGGGTGGTGCAGTAGTTTGAGCACTGGATCATGGGCCCTGGAGACAAGGGTTTGGCTCCCCACTGAGCGACCTTTGGCACATCACACACTCTCACCTTAGGGTAGCCATAAGTCAAAAACAATTTGAAGGCACACAACAAGAAGAGGCTGCCCAAGTGGTTGGACGTTGGAGCCTTGCGAAAAGACCTCAGGTGTCCCACAATTTCCCAGGTACAGCTGGCTGTTGGGATCCTCTTTCAACAGCCAGCTGCACCAGGGGAAATTGTGGGACACCTGAGGTCTTTTTGCAAGGCTCCAATGTCCAACCACCTGGGGAGCCACAGATGGACTCTGCATTTGTAACAAGGTTGCAGAGACTGTTCTTGTTAACTGCCATCAAGTCAACATTGACTTATGGAGACTGTACGGATGAGATACCTACAAATCACCGTATCATCAACTGCTCAAGGTCTTGCAGATTCAGATTTTCCTTGATTGAGTCTATCCACCTGTAATGCAGTCTTCCTCTTTTCTTATTGTCTTCTACCTTACTGAGCATTATTGACTTTTCTACTGAGTCTTGTCTTCTCAAGATATGACAAATTACAATAGCCTCAGTTTAGACATCTTGGCTTCCAGGGAGAGTTCAGGCTTGATTTGCTCTAGGAGCCATTCATTTGTCCTTTTAGCAGTCCATGGAATCTGTACATCTCTCCTCCAGCACCAATTTCGAATAAGTTTATTTTCTTCCCATAGGCTCTCTTCACTGTCCAGCTTTCACAACCATACAAAGAAACAGGAAATACAGCTGGCCAGCCACATTCGCTAGGGTTAGGGTGTGTGTCTGTGGCAAGGGAACCAAGGTGTGCTGAAGAGACTGGGCACCCAGAGTCCAAACTTGGTCAGGAAAAGGAGAGAGAAAGGGGGTGGATTAGCATGATGGCCCTATAATTCCTCTCCCTCGCTCATCTTCTTTCTTGGGTGTGTGGGGCATTGGGAAGGTGTTTGCGGTGCTGAGAAATCGGGCTATGAGCTACCCTTAGCTGGTCATGCAGTGACTAGTTTCACAGGAGGACCAGAGATGGGTTTTTAAAGGAGGAAAGAGGGAGGGTTCTCCTGGAAAAGAAGCACTTGAGGTTGGGAGGGCAGGAGTTGGAGAACTCAGATAATCAAATATGTGACAGTCAAACCCACAAATGTGGAGGGCCAACTGTACATGTCATGGACAATCCTACCGTTAGTATTCAGTACTATACCCTTCAGAATCTTGTCTAGCTCCCTCGTAGCTGCTCTGTCAAGCCCTAGGCCATTTCTGCACTAGACTGTTGTAGCGCTATTACTTCTCCCTAAACTGCAGGATTCCACAGAATGTTGAAAGTGAAATAAGAGCACTATAACAGTCTAGTGTGGAAATGGCCCTAGTCTTCTTCTGATTTCTTGACTGCATGCCATTATCTAATGTTTGTTTCCAATGTGATTCCTTGTGCCTCTTCCTTTTGTGAACTCAGTTGGATATTTTGCATTTCTTGCTCCACATATGGTAGAAGTCTTTGCTGTAGAATTCTGAGTATGCCTTTGCTTGCATGGGAAATTAATCCAGTGGTCTTATGTTTACTGCAATCCCTGGTGTCCCCTTTCTTGGGATTTGGCATGTATATTGAGCATTTCCGATCTGTGGACCACCTTTTTGTTTTGCCTATCATTTGACAGATTTTAGTCAGAACTAGAGTAGGTTTTGTTTCTACGGACTCTATTGGTAGAGTCTATTGGCAGCTCTATTGATATCCCATCTGTTCCTGGTGATCTATTTCTCCCAAGTGATCTGAGTGCAGCTTTCACTTCACTTTCTAAAACTGGTGGTTCCTCTTCATACAGTTCTTTCTTGGATGACTCTGTCAACCTTTCTTCTCTGTTCTATAGTTCTTCCATGTATTGTTTCCATCGTCTTTTTATTTCTGCTTGGGCATGTAATGTATTTCCCTGCTGGTTGTAGTGCCTCCCCCTGTTGGTTTAAATTTATCTTTCATTTGTCAGATTTTATAGAAGAGGGTCTTTTGCTGTTCCTTTTTTGTGGTCATTTTCTATTTCTGTGCATTGATTACTATAATAGTTTTCTTTGTCCCTGCTCACAAGTCATTAAACAGTTGCATTCAGAGTTCTGATTACTTCTGTCATCTTATGCTTTTGTTTCTCATTGGTCCTTAAATGCTTGAAGAGTTTCATCTGTCATCTGTTGAGGCTTTGCCTCCTTTTTGGCTACAGATAGGTTCTCCTTGCATTCCTCCCTGACAACATCCCTGGCTTCAGTCCAAGTTCTTCTGGCTCCCAGTCAGTTAGGTTTAATAGTGCAAATGTATTTGTCACGATATCTTTAAATTCTACAGGGATGTTCTTTCAGTTTTATTTAAGCATGATGGTTGATTTAGTGTTCTTCTTTAGTTCAAACTTTTGCTATTAGTAGTTCATAGTCTGTACCACAATCTGCTCCTGGTCTTATTTTTGCAGAGAGAATGAAGTTTTCCACCTTCTGCTTCCATTTATGTAGTCTATTTGATTTCTATATTAGCCATCAGGTGCTGTCCGTGAATACAGTCGCTTCTTGGGTTCCTTGAAGAAATTGTTTGAAATGAACAAACTGTTGCAAAATTCAATCAGTCTCCTGCTTCATTTCTTGATCCGAGGCCAAATTTTCCAACAATCTTTGGTTCTGGTCTGTTTTCTACCTTTGCCTTCCAGTTCCCTATGACTAGCAAGTACTGTTCTGGTGTGTGATCAATTTCCTCCTGGGCTCCTGCATAGATTCTTCCAGTTTCTTCTTCTGCCTCTGTAAGCTGGAGCATAAACTTGGATTATGGTGATATTGAAGGGTTTTCCCTGAAGTCTTGTTCACATGGTTCATTTGTATTCTATCCTTTGACTGCTTCTGCTATATCTCACCTCACTATGAATGCCACCCCATTTCTCCTTAGATTTTCATTTCCTGAGTAAAAGACTGCATAGCTATCTGACTCAAAATGTCCCATTCCTGTCCACCTTAGCTCACTCATCCCAAATATTGCAATTTTTATATATTCCATTTCTTGTTTTACTATGTCTAGCTTCCCTTGATTCATGCTTCTCGCACTCCATGTTCCTATAATGTGTGTTGAGCGGTTTTGGGCTTTGCTTTCATCTCTGAGCACAACAGCTAAACATCCTTTCAGCTTCGGTCCAGCTGCATCTTTAGTCATGGTGCAACTCATAATTGTTCTCTGCTCCTCTCCAGTAGCATGTTGAGTGCCATTCAGACTGCAAGTCTCATTTTCTGGCACTATCTCCTGTTTCATTTTGGATTGTCTCATCATAGGGTTTTCCTGGCAAAATGCACTCCAAAGAGGTTTGCTGTGCCTCATTCTGTGCGGTACTAACAAGCATTACCTATGGTGCCATTGCATTGTCTCTGAGAGATCTTCTGCCAGCGTCACCCCCAACTACCCCTGCTGCCCACTAACTGTTTGGCACTTTTAGTCTGGCTCCTCAGCAAAAGCCTGTCTGACATGGGAGACCCAGCCAGCCACAGTGCTGCTGTCAGCCTCTTGTCTCACCAGGGAACACAATCCCACCACCATGGAAACAGTGCCATTGGTGGAGGTTGCAAAGACCCGCCCCCCACACACACACAATGGGAAGGAGTTGCACTGCAATACAAGCTAAAGACTGTGTGTGTGTGTGTGTGTGTGTGTGTGTGTGTGTGCAGACAGGAGAGGCACCCCCAGTTCAGTCTTCTGACTTGGCCCAAGAGCGTAAGACTCTGCCTGCCCTCTTCTGCTGGGCTCCCAGCTGCCACTCAGCTGCCCCAGAAGGCATCCCCACAGATAGTCCTGGGCAGAGGACTCCCCAGTGCCATCTGGCTTCAGCCACACAGCTGGGAAAAGGGAACCACTCTCACCCTCTGGGGCTAGCCGTGGAAGTGCTCATGGGAGAGGGAGGCTTCATTGCTCAGGGAATTTCTAGATCTCTCCTTCCACAATGATAAAAATATATAGATGTGCTGGTGTAAAGGGATGTCATGCCAGGGTGTTTCACTGACAGGCTCCAGCCTTTTTTTCCAGGGTGTGAGTTTAAAAATGCCTTGTTGTGTAAATAACCTTCATCAGTTCTTTTGCTTCTTCTTGTCTCTGTGCCTGGAATTCACGTGGGCTCCTGCTGGCTCTCAGTTGCATTGTATGTCTTTCCCCACAGTACCCACCATGGAACACCCTGCTGTTGTGTTACGGACGCCTGGCTCTGGGCATCAAGGAGGAGGTGCTCCCAAGAGTAGACCTCATCACATCCAAAATGATTGAGTACTTCACAGTCAACCCCTCGGTACTCTCAGTGTTTGAGCCTTGGCACTGTTGGCCACTCTCAGCTGGCCAGCAGCCTCTTCTCGCTCCCAGCCCCCTACTTCCACTCAGACAGCCTCCCCGCTTGTCTCAATATTGCTCCAAAATGGACCTGAGGCAGGGACAGGCTGACTCAGCAGCGGTATGGCTGGAAAGCAGTGGAGGAGAAGGGCCAGCGTGGTCTAGAATGAGCTGGGAAGGCTGGGACTTTGGGGCTTTGTAGTTTTGGAGCCAGTGTGGTATAGGGGTCAGTGTCAGACTATGACTCTGGATACAGGGGTTTGAGTCCCCACTTGGCCATGAAAACCTGCTGGGTGACTTGGGACAAGTCAGATTCTGTGAGCATCAGAGGAAAGGGAAAGGGAAACACCTTCACCTGAACCTCAGGAAGAACTTCCTGATGGTCAGAGCTGTCTGGCAGTGGAATCTGCCGCCTTGGAGTGTGGTGGAATCTCCTTCTTTGGAGGTTTTTAAGCAGAGGCTGGATGGTCATCTGTTGGGAATGCTTTGATGTATGTTCTTGCATAGCAGGGGGTTGGACTAGATGGCCCTTATGGTCTCTTCCAACTCTATGATTCTATGATTCTATGAAATCTTGCCAAAAAAGAACCTTGAGATAGGTTCAACTTAGGGTTGGCATAGGTTGGAAACAACTTGAAGGCATATAACAAAAAGCTTAGGGAAGAGGCGAGTGGGGGTGGGTAAATACTCAGGCACAGTGTGGAGAAAGCAGAGAGGAGAAGATGTGCTGGCAGTCACCAATTTGGGCACCTCAATTCAAGAAGGATATCAACAAGCTGGAGCATGTCCAGAGGAGGGAGACCAAAATGGCAGAGGGTCTAGAAGTCATGAAGCTGTATGAGAAGCGGCTTAGGGAGCTGGGTATGTTTAGTCTGCAGAAGAGAAAGTTAAGAGAAGGGGACATGATAGCCATGTTTAAATATTTGAAGGGACGTCATGTCAAGGAGAGAATGGGCTTGTCTGGCAGTGGAATCTGCTGCTGCCTTAATGGAGTGTGGTAGAGTCTCCTTCTTTGGAGGTCTTTAAGCAGAGTCTGGAAGACCATCTGTTGGGAGTGCTTTGATGTGTGTTCCTGCATAGCAGGGGGTTGGACTCGATGGCCCCTGAACTCTACAATTCTATGACTTTAAAACAGTTTTGGGCAAAATACTGGCAGTACTTGGGATCTGATGGTTCAGTCCTTACAGATTCTCTGTCCCCAGTCCCACTGGGATTTCTCTGGCCAGTATTTTTTTTTTAATTCTCTGCTATTGTTAACAGCGGGAAGTTGATCCAGGCAGGTCTGACTGACTGAACTGACTCATGGAAACAAGAGGCTGGGAGCCGATCATGCTTGGCAGAGGCTTAGGAGAGGCTGAGTCTGGGGGTCAGGGGATGTTCTTAGAGCCCTTTCTGTGCTCTGGATTGGATTCAGGACACAAACTTGAAGAAGAACTTTCTGATTGCTGTGCTGATGTTCCTCGAGGCCATTGCTGCCACAGGTAAAGCGCAAGACCTTCGCCTCTGCATGAAAACGCTGCTAGTGGACTGCTTGGTTGTAAGTCGGCTCCACTTGGGCTCTGTGAAGAGGGGGTTGAGGGGAAATGGCCTTGAGAGCGAAGTGGCAGGCTGTTCCTTTGGCGCTGGGTGGCCGACAATCAGAATTGGGGGGGGGGGCTTGGCAAAACAAGGCCTATGCCTGAGCCCTGGTCATTTGGGTGGGAGTTGGAGCCAGCCTTGCTCAGGCAAAAAGCTCCCAGGGTATCTTGGGTGGTTTCTGAATGATCTCACAGGCTGGGCAAAGGGCGAGTTTATTTGATGGAAATTTTCCAAGGCTGTCGCTGTCAGGCTCAGTTCCCCCCAAGCTGCCTTCCAACATAAGCCTCTCTGGACAAGAGGTAACTGGAAAGGCCCCATTAGGAGCTGTTACACTGAACCGCAGGCAGATGGTTAAAATCTTCCCAGTCTCAACATGTCCGTGGAAATGACTCCTCATTCCCCTCAGCCTCCAGCCTTGCTGTCCCTTCTGTTTGGCCAGCTTAGGTATTCTGGGCCCCAGGAAAAGTCCTGACTGTCCTGAGACTGGGGTCTGAAGAGGGGGCGAGGGGAGTAACCACCATCTCCCAGTTGGGCTTCCAAGCATTACTTTTGGGCCCATCTCCCCCATGCTCGTCTTTGCCATGAAACCTGTTAAGAAGAGGTCCTCAGACTCCCCCAAATCAAGTGAAGAGAAGCAAAAGCCCAGCTGCATCTGCCCACCTCCCTTCCTTTTTGCCCCTATTTTAGCTCCAAGGAGGGGAGGTGCACGTGCATTTACTCATGAGAGGAGCGATTTGGGAAACTGTGGTGTGTTTGAGGGGCACCCGAGACAAAGCATTCGTACAACACAAGAGCACTTCCTGTCTCAAATGCCACACAGTGGCCATGAGCTTGAGTCTGGGCAACATGGCACATACTTGGGGGGACTTGGGGGGGGCATTTCTCCCTTTGGGGAAACCACCTGGCATCACCCTTTTTCACACAAGGGGGGGACCGAATGTCAGTGGAGGAGCCTGAAACATCTGCCATTTGGTGGCATCACCAGATGCCAGTGTGCCCACAACGGTGTGAGACGGCACCTCATGGGCACTGTGTCTCTGTATTGCCTGGCAGGTGGTGATAGAAGGAGAGCCCACCCACACACTGGCCAACACGGTCCGTCAGGATGCCATGTACATTGTTACAGAGCTCAGGTAGGCTTCCAGAGCAGCACTGCACATGGCGAGGGGGTGGGAGGGGAGGCAGCCTGCATGGCCCAAGCAAGCTCGCTTGTGGTGGGAGGGCTACTTTTTTAGTGTCCTTTTTACTGTCCTGCCTTGGAGCCATTGCGCCTGTGCCTTGGGTCTGAAAACCCTACAAGCCCTTTCCAGCCACAGCAGTGGCCAGAAGGATCACGCTGGGAGTGCACCTCCCACAGCTGGCTCAGAAGCCTTGCCCATGCTCCCTGCGAGGCCTAAAATGGGGGAGTGTAGCTGCCCACTCTCCACACTCTTCAGAGGGGCTGAGGGGCAAAAATGATCAAAGAATACAAAAGGACCAGAAGGGGAAAATGAAAGGGCGATCGGGGGAATAAAACTCATTTTCAAGGGACTCTGGTGAAACTTTAAAACGTTTATCTACGTCACAAATGGAAGACAAAGAAGCCTCAGCGGAATGGTGGGCCTGTGGTTTATTCTGGGCCAGAGAGTGAGGCTGAAGGCGCAAGGGCCTCCCTCGGGCAGAGGCAGCCACTGACCTTCCACCCCTGGTGTCCTTCTCTTTTGCCAGCAAACTGAAGCCGCCCCTTGACTCAGAGAAGAAGTCCCACCTCCTCCGTGCAACCTTCCAAAGTATCTTTGCCCTGGCCCCGCTGGGCACTCTGCAAGGGCCTTTGCCATCCGACGGGGAAGAGGACGGCACCAAAGTGAGTCCTTTCCCTGGGACATCCCACCCAAAGCCAGTGTTACCTTTCACAACATGTTTTGTAAAACAAAACAAAACATGTATAGTTTCAGGGTGAGAATTAAGCTCGGAGTTTGAGAAATCCTTTAGAAATGCATCCGTGCATCTCCATTCTGGTGGATCCACTTCCCAGCCGTGGACGCAGCAATGGCAGCTTACATTTCCAAGTCAGATCATTAACACATCACATGAGCCTTGTGCTCTCCCCCTCTCCCCCATCCCCACAACACACCTCCCAGGGTGTGACACAGTTACTTCAGCTGTGACCTCTGGCCTTTGCCTCCCCATCCTTTCCCCAAAGGCCCACAGACACAGAACATGGAATAGGAGGAAGTGCCTGGAATTCTATGCTGCTTCCCAGACTTCCCTCTGCTCCTTGCTTCCTCTCACGCAACCTTTTGTAAGGTTAGACCCTCCACTAAAATCATATTTCCTTGGAAGGATCTGGTTAAGATAATCTGAAGGTGTTGGGTGCCCTCAGCATGTCTGTGAGGGGGAGGGCAGGACTGCCTCCATAGACTGTCCACAAAGGTGGCTGATGGGGAAGACTTGGACAAATGGACAAAGGCTGATGCAGGCTCCCAACTTGCCTGAAAGAGGCAGTTGTATTGTGAGACCAGTGCTTAAAGAGGCCTCTCTAGATCCTGCCATGCTGGAAAATTACTGCCCGGTCTCCAGTATTCTGTTTCTGTTCATGGCTGGCCCTCAGCTCCAGGGGTTCTTGTCTGGAACTGATTGTCTAGCTCCTCTTCAATCTGGCTTCAGGGCCAGTTACAGGACAGAGACGGCCTTCGCCACCTTGGTGCATGGCTTGCCCCAGGAGATGGACAGAGGGTGTCTGTCCCTGTTGATTTTGCTGGACCTCTCACTGACTTTTGATACCATCAGCCATAGTATCCTCCATTCTTCTCAGGTTCTTACTAGAGGAAATATCCTCCTTGCACAACAACACACACTCAGCACAACCAACCATTCCACACCCCATACGGACAATTTCTGGCTCGGGATGAGGCGGGGAGAAATGCCTCAGCAGCATTTGGCTGCTATTCCACAGCCAGGAGACAAAAGTGCATCATCCTCCCAGACCTCCAGCAAGAGAAGTGTGACTATAAGCAAGGAGGCGGAGGAGGAGGTGGCCCTCTGTTCTGTGGGCTGCTTCCTAAGGACCCACTCCCCCTGTGGGCCTTGGGGCGTACTCTGGCACAGAAGGGGTCTTCTTGTGTTAGGATAGAACAGAGCTTTCCAAACGGTGTGTTGTGACACGTTAGTGTGTCGGTGGCAGTGTGTAGCTGTGTCATGCGAACATAATGGGTGGAGGGGCTGCCTCTCCTGCCGCTGTGGCAGGCCAGGTTCAGGTGGAGGGACTGCCTCCATTTACCGAATTACTTACTGAATTACTGTGTCGCAAAATGATGCATGTTTAAAAAGTGTGTCACCAACAGGAAAAGTTTGGAAGGCTCTGGAATAGAAGGACCAAGGAAGGAAAGGAGCAGAAGGTGCTGGCTGAGACTTGGCCCTGCCTTTGGCATTGCCTGGCCCAGCCCTGCTGCCCCTCTAGCTATGGGATGCTGAGCCCAGCTGCCTCCTTCTGCTTCAGGGCCTCTACTGTCAGACCATGAACAGTTTTGAACAGATGCTGCAGGGTTTGGTGCTGGAGAACCCACGCCCAAGTGAGCTGGCACTCATGGCGGAGGTATGCAAGGGGGGGCGTTACATCCTGGAGCCTGCGGTTTGTGGGAGGAAAGGAAATGGGTGGCTAAAGGGATTTGAGGGGAGACAATGAAACTCCATGCACTGCAGCCCAATCCTTTTGGGACAGGGAGCCTCAGTCCCTATTTACAATTTGTTAAAAAGAGATCTGCCACTTCCCTGACTCACTTAGCAATGTGCTTAGCTGCTCTTTTTTTTGCACGTGAGAAATGTCCACGTGGAGCTTGGCAGGCATTTGGCTAAGGACAGCCATGGCTCATTTGGAGCTTCCAAGGCAAGCAGTTCCAGGCCATCCACACAGCGAGTATCTGTTTTACCCCTTGTTTTACAGCTCATGGAGCCATGGATGTCATCAGCATTAGACCACGCACGTGAGAGAGCAATCGAGGCAGCCATGAAGCTCCTTAAATTCGTAGCTGGCCATTTCCACGTGGATGTGAGTCATTCCTAGGTCTACTAGCGTCCCTCTCCTCCCACGTTCTGTCCTGGTCAGCCCAACCCTCGAGAGAATGAGGCCTGTTTCTCTCTGCTGCTGGGGCCCCGGGGTCCCACAGCCAGCTTCCTGGGCTGGATGGGATGAAACGAGCATCGCATGCACACCCCATTGCCAAGGGTGCCTCGGGCCTCAGGGCCCATGATTGTGTAGGTGCCCCATCTTTTCTCCAGAGTTTCTGCAACATCTGCTCTTCTGGCTCCTCTCCACAGCAGGCAAGAGAGGAGAGCTCTAAAGGGAAGGGGGCCAACTGCAGGGAGAGGCAGTGGGCCACGGTGGCCCTGTGGGCCTGCAATGGTGGTCGCAGCAGATCAGAGCAATTCAAGGCTGGGGGTCCTCGTAGGGGCAGCTTTGGTGGCCCCACAGGGGCCAAGCATGTGATCTTGTGGGTCACCTGATCAGCTACTTTGGTGGAGCCACCTTGGATCCCTTTCCATGCCAAGCACCCATGGAGGCACAGGTGCACACTTGGGCCTTGTCTCAAGCAACGCCAAGTGAGACACAGACTCCATTACAGCAGCCAGCCATATGTTGAAACTCTGGTGCCTTGTGGGGCACATGGAGGAAACTCTCACGGGCACTGCTCTATCTGGCCATGGGTCCCATCAGGTGGGGACCCTGGACCCCTGCCCCAAATCTTCCTGGCCTAAGGGTACAGAGCTCTCACTCACCCACAGATCCAGCTCCCTGGAAGAGGTTATGCCCAACGTCCCATCCAGCATGCAGCCTGAATGAAGGTCCATGCCCAAAGGGAAGGTGGGGAGGATCACAGCCAAGGTGTCAGGTTGACCCTCCTCACCTTTCAAGAGTCAGGCTGGGGAGCTGGGCAATTTGTGCTGCCAAGGAGGCCTGTGGGTGGGTTTGGGTTAGGGGAGCCATTCCTCCACAGATAAGGCCTTTGGGAGTCTGTTGGTGAGTCCTGGCTGTGCCCATCACCACAACTGGCAGCTTTGCTTGGCATTCCCAGGCTTGCCCCTGGCAGGAATGGCTGTGTGTGCCATTCTGTGGGTGTCCAAAGTGCCACAAAGAAAGCGGCATGGGAGGGATGGTGTGGGGGGGGTGTCCTCAAGAAAATTGACTCCTCCCTTCCATCTGCATTTCCTCAGCTCTCTCGGGAATTTGGCCGGCTGGCCCACCTCACCTCTGTGCTGCTTGCTGTGTGCAACGACCCAGTGCAGCGCATCAGCGCCTTTGCCACCCAAGGATTCAGCTGCCTCTATGAGGTCCTGTTGCGCCGGAAGGGTGAGGAGTTGGGGCCTCTTCCGAGCCCAGGAGCAGCCAGAATAATGTCTGGGTAGCCAGCTGTTTGTCTTCTGATGCAGTTGGCGGAGGAAAGCCCTGTCCCAGCAGCCTCTGAGTCCTGCCTGACCCTCCCCTCTTTGTGGAAAACCTTTTGCATTTCATGCCACTGCAGAATCCATCCTCCAGGATTTCCTTAAAGTTTAAGGCTTAAACTCACCTCCCCCATTGCAGACCCCATCTAAGAGCCTCTTCTTTTTGCACTTGAGAAGAACCTCTCCTCCCTGTCCTCCCCACCTGGAAGAGCACACAGCCCCTGTCCTTTGCAGTGGTGGCTGGACATCCCCTCCCCTCCACTGCCCCCACCTCCTGCCTTCTCTTCCAGGCTCCTCTTACCAGCCCAGCCTGATCCTTTTCTGCCCCCCCCAGCTATATCCCAGCCCTCTCCCCCGCTTCACTGCACTCCCTTTTCACCTTGCCTTTTGCTTCCCCAGTTCCCAAAGTGTTGGGGGAGTAACTGCTACTCTCTTTTCTGCCCTGCAACAGAGCTGAAGAAGAGCAAGCAGAAGCGGCTGAAGTGGTCTGAGGAAGAGGAGCACCCTGCCTCACTGTCCCTGGATGGCAACTGGCACATCGCCATGGTACTCAGGCCAGCAGGCAGAGATGAAGGGTGGCTGAGGGTGGCCAGGGCTCTCAGGCCAGCCCTGGGCAGAATGCGGGCTGGATCTGTGAGTTCCGGCAGAGGCAGAATATTTGTAAGGGGAGGGAAAGCTTGGCCTCATTCTGGGCTGATCCTCTGTCCTTCAGGAGATTCACGGACCCCCTCTCCACTCCATCCATCTCCCCCACCAGCCAAGCCAGAGCCTCCACTCACAGTTCCCCAAGGGAGAGGAAGGGGGTCTTCTGAATTCAAAGGGGAAGCAGCACCTGGCAGGGAGAAGTGTGGGGCTGGCCCCCAAAGTGAGAGCCAGTGTTCCTGTGAAGAGGGAGAGGAGAGGGCATCTCCTCTGGCCCTTGGGACCTAGGAAGCCACCTTCTGAGAAGGCTTGGCACTTGGTCCCTCTACCCAGCCTCCTCTGCCCATCTCTCAACAAGCAAGGGCCATGTTCCCAGCTCCCACGCACCTGGCCAGCTCCTTTCCACAGGCAACACTGCCCCTAGGCGCGGGCATGTTCTCCTTGCCAGGCAAGGGCAGAAAGGTGATCTGCAGAGAAAGACACCCTGTCCAACCATGGCACCTGTTCTTTGCAGCACCCTGGGGACCGCCTCTTCTCTGCCCAGCTGACCAGCCTCCTGCTCTCTGTTCTGGACAACCTGAGAGGGTCCAATGCAGAGCTGCTGAGGGCCGCTGAAGAGGTCCTCAATGCCATCCTGCAGAACCACGCAGTGAAGGTTGAGCGGGTGAGAGGCTTCTCAACAGCTCCCCCGCACAGCTCCAGACTCTTGCCTTGCTTTGTGGGCTGCCTCCCCCTGCCTCGAGGAGGAATTAGCTTTGCTTTCTGGCCTCTATGGCCAAAGGCTTTACCAAAGACCACTTCTTGTCACAAGGAAAGGTCATAGAATCACAGAATAATAGAGTTGGAAGAGACCCCAGCAGCCATCCAGTCCAGGAACCCGCATCAAAGCCCTCCCTTGGACAGATGTCTATCCAGCCTCTGCTTATAAACCTCCAAAGAAGGAGGAGATTCCACCACATTCCATGGAGGCAGCAGCGGATTCCACTGTTGAACACCTCTGGTGATCAGGAAGTTCTTCCTGAAGTTCAGGTGGAATCTCTTTTCTTGTAGTTTGAATCCATTGCTCCTTGTCCTAATCTCTTGAGCCATAGAAAACAACCCTGTTCCCTCATCAATGTGACATCCTTTCAAATATTTAAACATGGCTATCATGAATCACTTGGCTCAGGAGAAATAGGAGAAGACACCTCCCTCCATCACTCACACTCTCACACACACACACTAGGCAAAGGAGGAGGAGAGCCAGTGGTGGGGTGTCTTGAGTCCCCTGGGGACTTGACTGAGAGTTGCAGGCAATAAGTGCCAAATGAGGCCCTGCAGCCCCCACCCTCCTTCCGCGCTTCCTCTCCGCCTCACAGGCGGCCAGTCCAGTTGGTCTGTTCGGGAAATGCTTCACGAGCAGAGTGCCAGCCATCTCCAAAGGGCAAGGCTAGGCAGAGGAGACGTTGTGCTGGGAGCGGCTGGTCTGGCAGGCCATTGCTTCCATTGGGAAAGGTTCTGATCCAAGGGAATGGATGCTGCTGCCTCTCAGCCTGCCTTGGACCAGGATGACAGACTGGCATGAGGTCTGTTTGGGCCTCTGTGTCTCCCACCTCAGTGGACCTGGGCTAGCAAGCCCTCCATCGTAACCCCTGCAGCTAAGCTCTGGCTGCCCTGGCAGGTTACGGTCATCCAGCACAAGTGGATATCAGCTACTTGTACCTGGCACTACCATTTCCTGTGAGGCCAGTGGTCCATGATACAGGGCAGGTCTGGCCCAGCTGTTTGTTTGGATGTGCCGTGCTCTATATTTATTTTCCACACAATATTTCTGTATTGCCTATGGCTCTGAAAACAGCACCCAGGTCCCCATCTTCAAGAAGGGAAAAAAAGAGGACCCAAATAATTATCGCCCAGTCAGCCTGACATCAGTGCTTGGAAAGATCCTGGAGCAGATCATTAAACAGTCAGTTTCTAATCACTTAGAAAGCAATGCAGTAATCACTAAAAGTCAACATGGATTTCTCAAAAATAAGTCAGGCCAGACTAATCTTATCTCTTTTTATGATAGAGTTACCAGCTTGATAGATGAAGGGAATGCTGTGGATGTAGCATATCTCGATTTCAGGAAGGCCTTCGACAAAGTTCCCCATGACATTCTTGCAAAGAAGCTAGTAAAATGCGGGCTGGACAGGGCTACTGTCTGGTGGATTTGTAATTGGTTGACCGACTGAACCCAAAGGGTGATCACGAATGGCTGCTTCTCATCCTGGAGAGAAGTGACTTTTGGGGGTGCCACAGGGTTCTGTCCTGGTCCCAGTGCTGTTCAATATTTTTATCAATGACTTGGATGAAGGAATAGAGGGCATGCTCATCAAATTTGCAGATGATACCAAATTGGGAGGGGTTGCTAATACGCCGGAGGACAGGATGAAAATTCAAAATTATCTGGATAGATTGGAGAGCTGGGCCAAGACGAACAAAATGAAATTCAACAGAGAGAAGTGTAAGGTCCTACACTCAGGTAGAAAAAATGGAACACAGAAATATAGGCTGGGGGACACGTGGCTGGATAGCAGTACGTGTGAAAGGGATCTAGGAGTCTTCATAGACCACTAGCTGAACATGAGTCAGCAGTGTGATGCGGCAGCCAAGAAAGCCAATGCAATTCTCGGCTGCATCAATAGGAGTATGGTGTCTAGATCGAGGGAGGTACTGGTACCACTCTGCTTTGATTAGACCCCATCTTGAATACTGTGTCCAGTTCTGGATATTGACAAGCTGGAGCAAGTCCAGAGGAGGGCGACCAAAATGGTGAGAGGCCTGGAAGCAATGAAGCCCTATGAGGATAGACTGAGAGAGCTGGGCATGTTTAGTCTGCAGAAGAGAAGGTTAAGAGGGGACATGATAGCCATGTTTAAATATTTGAAGGAATGCCATGTAGAGGAAGGAGAGGGCTTGTTTTCTGCTGCTCCAGAGACCAGGACAAGGAGCAATGGATTCAAGCTGCAGGAAAGGAGATTCCACCTGAACCTCAGGAAGAACTTCCTGGCGGTCAGGGCTGTCCGGCAGTGGAATCTGCTGCTTCGGAGTGCAGTGGAGTCTCCTTCCTTGGAGGTTTTTAAGCAGAGGCTTGATGGCCATCTGTCGGGATTGATTTGAGGGTGTTCCTTCACGGCAGGGGGTTGGACTGGATGGCCCCTGGGTCTCTTCCAACTCTACATTTCTATGATTCTATGATTCTACTTTGCAAAATAAAATATCAATACTATCAAAAAGAGCATTAACAACCTCAATGGAACAGAGAAAACACAACTGAAGCAAAGTGAAACATATGTAAAACAAAAATATCTGGAGGAGCTCCCACAACAACCCAAAGTAACATATATTGGGAAATGCGAGATTAGCACAAAAAATAAATTGGCAGGGAGATGTTGAACAACAACCAGTCCCACACCCACCTGCCCTTTCACAGGGTCTAGCAGTGAAATACAGTTGGCCCTCCACATCCACTAGAGTTAGGGTCACAGGAGGCCTACAAAAGTGGAAAAAACTGCAAATACCAAAATGTGTGCGTGTGTCTGTGTCTGTGTGTGTCTGTGGGAAGGGAGCTGAGGTATAGTGGGAGGAATGTATACCCCGGGTCCAAATCAGGTCAGGGAAAGGACAGGGAAAGTAAGTGGGTTGGCATGGTGGCCCTTTACGTCCTCTCTCTTAGCCATTTCCTTTCTTCAGTGTGTGGGGGCATCAGGAGAGCAATTGTGGTGCTGAGAAATTGGGCTGCTAGCTTCCTTAGCTGGCCAAGCAATGGGAGGAGGAGGTGGGGAGGATTTTAAGGGGTTGCACAGCCCAATTGGAGCTCCTGAGAGGGAGATTCCTCCCAAAAAACAAGTGCTTGAGGTAGAGGAAGGGCAAAAGTTGGAAAACTTGCAAATAATCACATCTGTGAAAGTTAAACCCACAAATGTGGACAGCCAAGTGTAAATAAGCGTAAACTTGTTTGTAAAACATCAAGGAAGCTTTATTTGCAAACATCCAATAGAGAAAAGGGAAAGAAGAGAAGGCCATCCACAGGTTAGAGTGAACCAGGAAGAGCATGGGTGTGATAAACAAATGGAAATCACCATAATGCAAACTCACAGTCATGGAGAGGTTGCTGAAACTGACAAGAAGCAGCACATGGGCCTCCCGGCATCATTCCCGCCTCTGGACTTGGCCAAAGTCAGAGGAAGGGAAGTATTTCCAGGCCTGGCTGGAGTGTGAACCAAGCTGTATCTCTCAGAATAGCCGTCTTTGGCAGGTGTTCCCACCCAGCAGAAAACAGCTGCCAAACCCACACCTGCAACCCCTACCCTGAAGCCAGGCAGCCCTAAGGTGAGAGCAGAGCCTTCCTTGTGCTGGCTCCCACAAACAAGTGTTGGGGTAGAAGCTTTGCACATGGCCTCGTGTCTGTCCGTGCCGCCAAGTGGGCAGCAAGTGTGTCACTGCCTCTGTTCCTTCTCTGCTGCCCAGGTGAAAGAGGTGGTTGGCGCCATCTACACCTGCCTGCAGCTCCACCCAGCCTCCTATTGGACCCGGAAGGTGGTGCTGAAGGCCTTGGGCTACCTGCTCCCCGACCACATGGAGGAGGTGATGCGGAGCTGCCTGTCATTCTCCATACCCATCAACAGGTATGAGTCCTAGCTGGTTTTCCTGAGGTCATCCAGCTGCACTGCAGGCGGTGGCTCAAGGAAAATCCAGCCACCAAACCCCACCTTCCATTTGCAGGCAAACCAGTGAGCTCTGGGCAGCAATGGCTTTGGGTCCCCAGGTGGCCACACGAGTCCTGCAGCTCTTGCTGAAGAGCCTCCAGGTCAAAGACCCACTGGAGAGTGACGAGGAGGTCACCACCATGTCCCTGGCGGTAAGTGGGTGGCCACACTCCATTGTTTTGGGCCTGCAGCCTGCTGTGGCTGATTCTTCTCTGCCCAGAGACACGGAAGATGTGCGGAAGGGTCCTTTCTTCCCTGCCAGGAGGGGACACCATCAGATGAAGATGGTGGTGGACACAAAAACAGACAGGCCCCATCAGATGCCTGTGCCGTGGGTGCCTTTTTGGCCATTTTCCCAGTTGGAGCTGTGGGGATTGGCAGCTCAAGGGTCCAGCTCCCATCATCCCCCCATTAGCTGTGCTGGCTGAGGTTGATGGGAGCCATAATTCAGTACTGCCTGGGGGACCACCAGTTCCCTGCACCTCATCTCAAGGATGGAGCATCAAATGGGTGCCACTCTTGGCCACCACTCTGTATCTGAGAGAGATGGCACAGAGGAGGGCTGGGTAAGGGTATCCCACAGGCAGTCTTTTTCCCAAGACCCCCATTAGGCCTCCTCTCCCCCAATTTTTCCCCTTGTGAGAAACAATTTCCTCACACAGGGAAGCTTCATGGAATCATAGAACCATAGAGTAGGAACCCCCCCCCCGGGGCCATTGTGTCCACACACACCCATTGCAGGATCTCCATCTAGAGCATCTCCAGCAGCAGGCAGCTGTCCAGCTTCCCTCTGAAGACATCCAAGAAAGGAGGTTCCACCAGCTCTCTGGACAGTTGATTCCATCAATGAGCCACTCTCGCTGCCACAGTGTTCCTTCTAATGTTTAATCGAAATCTACCTTCCTGCACCTTAAAAGCATTCGACCCAGTTGTAACCTCTGAGGTAGGAGTAAACAAGCCCACTCCCTTCTCTCTGTGGCAGTTGAAGGTACAATCATGTCACTCCTCAATCCTCTCTTCACCAAGCCAAACATGCTCAGCTCTTTCAATCTTTTCTCACATGTTTTGCTCTCCATAGCTCTTATCCTTGTTGTCCTTCTCTGAGCCTGCTCTGACTTGCCTATATCTGTCTTAAAATGAGGCTCCCAGAACCATATTCCAGATGAAGCCTGACCAGTGCAGAATATCATGGGACCATTACTCCCCTTGATTTGGAAACTGTGCTTCTATTAGTTCAGGCTAAAATAATATTTGCCTTCTTTGCTGCAGCATCAGACTACTGGTTCATGTGCAACTTGTGATCATCAATGATTGCGGGGTCCTCTTTGCATGTAGCACCACTGAGCCCCATCCTAGAAATGTGCCTTTTGTGTTTGTGGCCTAAATGTGGGATTTTACATTTGTCTATAGAATTTTATTTTATTAATTTCTGCCCAATTTTCTTGTTTATCTAGGTCCTTTTGAATTCTATTCCTACCTTTAGCCACTTCTCTCAGTTCTGTGTCATCTGTGAGCTTGATACAGATTCCTTTCATACTGCCATCTAAATCACTGATTTTAAAAACAAGTCCTCAGTTTGAAGTGCTGTCACTTGCCACGACCCTCTGAGTATGGTTTTCTAACTAATTATGAATCCTTCTGACAAGTTCCCCATTTATTGCACATTTAATTAATTTGTCAAAGTATTATGGGAGATCTTTTCAGATTGCTGAAAAGTGACATCCACAGCATTCCTACCATCTACTCAACTAGTGACCTGATCAAAAAAAGATGTAAGATTAGTTTGGCAGGATTTATTTTTGGCAAATCCATGCTGGCTCCTGCTGATTGTTGGACTGTCACTCTTTTCCACTCTCTGAAACAAAAGTCAGGGAATGTAACACTGAAAGCCAAAACAAGAAGAGAGAGAGAGAGAGAAAAGGAAGGAAAAAAAGCAACTCAGAGTGAACCTCTCACCACTTTCTAGTTGGGAAGTAGAGAGACAGAAAGCCACACAGATGGATTTATGCAAGATTTCTGAGCCTGGAAGTAAAAGTTTCAGCTCCCCCCCCCAACCTGATTACATAGAGCAATGGCAGAGCAACACCACCAACACCTGTCCCTGTTCCACCCCGACTGGCAAGTGGAGAAGGCCAAGGTGCAGAGCAGACTGCTCAAGTGAGTAAGCCAAGCCAGGCATGAATTCTTTGATGGAGAACAGAAGACTTATCAGAAGAGAGCATCTCACTTCCAGAGCTTCTCAGTTCCCTCCAGCACACACCTCAGAATTCCTGCCTACGAATTTTAATGGAGCACCTTCAGACTAGAAGCTCCCTTTGTTTTAACAATATTTTTTCATATTGGTTATTCATTATAAAGAAGGGAAATGGAGGATGAAGTTGGACTAGGCAGTCCTTGCTATCCCTTCCAAAGAGAACTTGAACTCTTACAGCTGCTTTTCTCAACTCTCTTAGCCCAGAGGAAGCTTTGAAGTCCCAGTTAGGTCCTAAGGAATCCCTACATGAGAATTGTTATATCCACAGCTCATGGTGTATTAGCAGGGTCAGTAAGTTGTAGCAGCAACCCAGTAATAATTGTCAATGCTCTTTGGAGTAGGAAATGGTGTTTTTTTGTGGATCTCTCTCTTTCTCTTTTCCAACTTACTAGCCTCCTCTTTTTGTGTGGTTCCTCCTACCCACAAAGGTATGAGTGTGGCGAAGAACTGTGGTGGAGTGTGTGGTGGAGTCTCCTCCTTCTTTGGAGGTTTTTAAGGAGGCGCTGGATGGCCAGAATCTGTCAAAGGGACGGCTTGGATTGTGTTCTCCTGCACGGCAGATGGAGGGTGGACTGGATGGCCCCTGGGATCTCTTCCAACTCTGTGATTCTATGATTCTATGATATCAGCTCCAATGCAAGGCAATAGTGTAGCTAAGGGAAACTTCAGTTTCTCCTTTTGAAAAATTTCCTGCATGTTTTTTTAAACCTTGTCCAAATAAGCCTAAAAATCATGCCTACAAGGGGCTAATGATGTGTGGTATATGCAGGAGCAGGATTTTTCTCTCTGTTTGAAACTCAAAATTGTTTTAGTCAACCTCCCTTAAAAACCAGATTTCTTCAGCCACTGTGTCCCACAGAACCCCAACAGCCCTCTTGGGGGTCCCTGGTTGAGAAACCATGTCTTGCAGCAACACAAGTACTTCAAGGTACACCTTGGTTTGAGACTTACTGGGACATTTACTTGACTATTTCCTGATACATTTATATTTGTGCATTTGACTTTTATGAGTCCAAACACAGACATAAATTCCACTTGTGAGCCTGACTATAGTAAACCCATTGAACCAGTGGAATTTATATATGTGTTGGCATGGAGTTTAGCCATTGATTCAATGGCATTCTAATTGGGAGTAGCAGTTGGATTTAAGAGCCAGTATGGTGTGGACAAAGTTTTGAGTGTTGGACAAAGACTGTGACAAACCAGGGTCCACACACCCCTCAGCCACGGAGACCCACGGGGTGACCCTGGGTGCAAGGCACCCTTTTCTCCCAACCTCAGAGGAAGGCACAGGTGGCAAGAAAATGCAGGGAGAGGGCCACCTCATGTCAGAGTCAGCTTGAAGGCACATACCTTCATCAAGAGTACGTGTGGATTTAGCCCATTGCCCCCAAAATCAGGCACCGCGGCTGCATCCTCCGTCCTGGAGAAGCCCAGGCAGAGCTGGCCTCTTCTTCCACCACAGGGCAACAGAGAGCAGCTAGGCTTGGTGGGTCCCTTTGACAGTTAGGCCCGGTCGCCGACCCGGAGCACGGGGATGCCACCACTGGCACATCGAGGGTCAACAGCGCCTCAGGCAAGCACGGAAGTTGCGCCCCAGGTGCTGCTGCCGCCGCTGCCCCCCCGCAACAGGGCTGGTGGGGGGTGATGGGGGGTCAGGCCCGAGCGGGGGAGGGGATTTGGCTTTTTTGTACCCACTCGCATTGGCCCGTGGGGCACATGCCCCAGTTGCCTCACCCTAGATAGGCCAAGGTGCAAATCCCCGCTTGGCCAGGGAAGCCCACTGGGTGACTTCGAGCAGGTCACGCGCTCTCAGCCTCAAAGAAAGGGAATGGCACCCCCCTCCCCAACAAATCCGGCCAAGAAAACCCCGTGGGAGCATCGCTTTAAGGTCGCCAAAACTCAGAAATAACTCGAAGGCGCACAGCAACAAGCCTCGCGCACGGGACTAACCGGCCAACGCTCTCGGTTTTGCCACACCGGCCGCGCGGGGACTGGACTCCGCTCCCTCCCCCTCGACCGCGGCGAGGGTCTTTGCCCTGAGCGCCGCGCCTCGCCCCCTCGCCCCTCCCCTCCCCCGCAGGCGATGAACGTCCTCCACGAGACCTTCCGGATCCCCGGCTACCGGCCGGCCCTGCGGGAGATGCACCTCCAGCTCTTCATCCCGGCGCTCCGGCAGGTCCTCTTCGTGCTGCAGCTGGAGCTGCCGGGCTCGCTCAGGGCCCGGCAAGAGGCCGTCCTGCGGGAGCAGCCCGGCGCGCTCAGCTTCCGGAGGTACCGTCGGGGGCCGGGCGGGCGGGGAAGGAGGGAGCCTGGAGAGCCCGCCGAGGGGACGGGAGAGACCTTCGCCGCCGCCGCCGCCGCCGCAGCTCCGCTCCCTCGGCTCCCGGGCCCCGACGGGCTCGACCACGCCGCCGCCTCCTCCTTAATAGCGGGACGAGGAGGTCCGAAAGAATGGAAGCAGCAGAGAGGGAGAGGGAAGCGGGGGCCCAGAAGCCCCCCCCCCAGGAAGCCCGCTCTGGGGAGGAAAGCCAGGGCCCAGGACGCCGGGGAGGGCTGGGACGCCCCCGCCCCGTCGGGCGCCGCTGGCCGCCTCTCCTTCCCCACTGAGCCGGGGAAGAGGGGGCCCAAAGGTGGCCGGAAGGGTACCGGCACGGGCCCGTGGCCTTCCCGGGCGACCCCTCCCCGCTGCTCCTCCGCGGACGCCCCTGCCGGGTCGGCCGCCCCTGCCGCCGCTGCCCAGCACGGACGGGCATGTGGGGGTCTCCCTGTCCCGCGGGAGAAGGGGCTGCTGGAGAGGCGGCGGGGCGCCCACCCTTCCTCCCTCCCTGCCTGAGGCGGCTCTGCTCTCCTCCTCCTCCTCCGTCCCCAGCACGTCGGTGGAGATCGTGAAGCAGCTCTTCTCGGTGGCGGGGGAGTGGGCCGTCTACGCCTGCATCGAATTCCAGCAGGGCTGGGCGGCGCTGGGCACCCCGGAGCGGTTCCTGCAGGGCACCCGCCTCCTGGCCAGGTACGCCGCGCCCCGCCCCGCCCGATCGGCTTCCCGGGACCCCGGACGCCCCCGCGGCCGCCCCTCCGTCCCGCCCGGTCCTCGGCGAGCCCCCCTCCCCCGGCCGTTCCCGGGCCGCCGAGGCCCGCGAGCCCCTCCGTGCGAGGGGCCCTGAGCTTCCCTCCCGGCCTCGGGCTTTTTCCCCCCGCCCGCAGCCCCTCTGGCATCCCCGTGTGGTGCCCGGGCGCCTCCCTCCCCCGGGGCGGTTTTCCAGGTAAAGGTGGCCGGGGGTCTCCGCGCGAGGCCTCGCCTCCCCCCCGGCGGCCGCCCCCCGGCCTTCCTGCCGCCGCGGGTCTGCGGGGTGACCGGCGGGGCCCTCTGCTCCGTGCCCCCTTCCAGGGCCATGACGGAGTGCGACAGCCCCCAGATCCCGGGGCTCTTTGGCGAGGCGGCGCTCGTCCTCAGCGGCGGGGAGGACGAGATGAAGAAGACGGCGGCCCTGGCGCTCGTGATCGAAGTGAGACCTCCGGCGGCGGCGGCGGCGGGGCGGCGGGGCGGGAGTCGCGGTCCCTCCGGCAGGCCGGCACCCCGACCCCCAGCCTTTCGGGCGCCCCGGCATCCCCGAAGAGGACCCGAGAGGGCTCGCCCTTCGGCCCCGGGGGCCCCGGGGTCTTCCCTGGCCGGGCTCCGGCCGCGGAGCGGAGAGCCGGGAGGGGGCGCCGCTGGGGACCCTTCCGACTCCCCCCCCCAGGATCGGGTGGGAGGGGCAGGTCTCGGTGCGAGTCGGGGGGGGCGAGGGGACACCGGGTTATTTCGAACGGCCAACACCAGAAAGGATTTCAAGGGCGGAGGGGCCTCTCTGCCACGAAACGCGCCCCGTCCGGGGATTTCTGAGAAGGGTGAGACGTCAGGCCGCCGGGAAGAGCGTGGAGGAGGGAGGGTTTCTCGTCCCCCCCCCGCGCATGATATTCGGCCGGTGGAGCATCCAGGAGAGGAGGAAGAAGAGGGAATGTGGAACTCACCGCCACAGGAGAGGCGGCCCCTTGGCCGGCTTGGGAGGGGAAAGGGGCTGATTCAGGGATCGTCATCACCCGCCCTTGTAACGCGCGCCACTACTGGCGTGAGCGGGTGGGATGAGAAGCAAGCGCGCGCGCACGTGTCTCACCTCCAGCCCCAGGAGAGGGGGTGCTCATCTCCCCTGGTGGGCTCCCAAGGGGGGCTGTTGGGGGCTGGGGGGTCCCCGTGAGCCTCATCCTGCTCCCAGCCTCTTGCCCGGTATCTCTCTCCGTTTCCCAGGGCTGTCCCTTTTGCTTGCCTGGTGTCAGTCCTGACCGTAAGGTGCCCCCCAGAGTGTGCATGCACGCGCGTGCACACTCTCTCTCGTGCTCCTCTCTAGTTCCTCAAGAGTCCCTCCGCGGTCAAGATGATGAACCGGTTCAGTCTCCGGGAGCACCTGGAGCAGGGGGCCTCTGCCTCCAACCCCGCCATCAAAGACCTTTGCGTGAAGGGCCTGAGCAGCTTCGTCTTCCAGCAAGGGAAGGTGAGGGGGGGGCTTGGGAAGGGCCAGGGACTCCCTCTGCGGGGGGGGGCGATGGCAGAACATCCTCAGAAGGGAGGTGGCTGAAAGGCACCCCTCACTCCCTTGCTCAGGTCAAGCTTCTGCGGGACCAGCTCCCTGCGCTCATGGACTCCGTCTTCAGTGGGCGAGAGGAGAACATCCTGGAAGGACTGAGGGACGTCATGGCCACTCTCTATGAGATGGATGGCCAGGGGATTGGGGCCCTTGCTGTGGACCTTGCCCTGAATGTTCGCTCTTTTTTTGAAGATGTAAGTTCTGGACTTGGAAAAAAAAAGTATGATGTCCTCAGCTGCTGCTGCCACCTCAGACCCAGTCCCACCCATGCATGGCCACCAGGGGCCCCCATCCCACTACAAAATGGGGGGGCTGACAGTTTTTCCCCCACTGTCCCCCAGCCCCCTGGCTGCCCGGCTGCCCTGCCAGTGGGCTGGCTCCCTGGGTTGGTCGGCACCTGTGGCGTGGAGAGGGATGGAGTGTGCAGAGATCCTGATGAAAGGGCAAGGGCACGCACAGCGTAGAGAAGCAGATTTCAATTATTTGTTTATTTAATACTCTGCCATTCTCCCAAGTGGGACTTAAAGGGAAGGGGGCTGGACTGGATGGCCCCTGTGGTCCCTTCCAACTCCATTATTCTGTGATTCTATGGGATGACACTATGCATTACAACAAAACAGCTAAAACTATCTGAGTACAAAAGTTTAGAATGCATTAAACAAGAAGTCACTTAAAAGCATTCAGTTAATACACATTAAAACATATTACATATTAAAAGCCATCACCCCTGTTCCACCACCTCAACCAGTTAGAAGCTGAAGGCTTCTTTGAATAAGAAGCTCCTTGCCCACTGGTAAAAAGAGAGCAGCGAGGGGGCCAGCCAACCCTCCCTCCCAAAAAGAATCCCTTGTCCTGGGAGTGGCCACCAAGAAGGCCCTGGATCTTGGGTGCTCACCAGCCGTGGGAAAGGTCTCTTCCAAAGACTCGGATAAGCTTGTGTAAGGCGATGTGGACTTTCAGATAACCCGGGCCTAACCCATATTGGGCTTTATAGGTTATAACCAGCATTGTTGCTGTCATTGTCATCACCTCCATCTTCTTTTATACTCTGCTTTTTTCCCCAAGTTAGGCCTCAAAGTGCCTAGAGATCATTTTGTAGCATTTTAGAGAAAAAACCATTTTTTGACCCCTGAGGTGCCCTAGGAACTTAAAAAAGCACCCTGGTGGGCTGCATTTGGCCCAGAGACCACACTTTGCCCACCCCTGATATAGACATTAAAAGCATGGGGGACCTAACTGAACCCAGAGGGCACCACAGACCAGGGGCCAGTTTGTCAAACAGGGATCCCCAGCACCACTTTCTGAGACTCCCCTCCAAGAAGGGCTGGTGCCATTGTAAAGCAGTGCCCTCACATCTCTCATCCCAGACAGGCAGGCCAGGAGGAAACCATGGCTGGCGGTATCAAAAGCCGCTGAGGGGTCCAGCAGAACCAACAGGGACACACACTCCCTGTCCAGTTCCCAGCATAGATCATCCACCAAGGCAACCAAAGTGTCAGGAGTTAGAGTTCCCAGGGTGTTAGCCCAATTGTGAAATTCCATGAAAGCCAAAAACTGTAAGGAATCAGCCTTCTTTCAGCAGAATAGCAGGAAAAGCATGCCCAGATTTCTGTATAGCTTTCCTGATCTGAAACTAAGAAAACAAGGCAGGCAGTTTCAGGTTACAAACTTAGAAAAGTTTACTAATGCCTTTTAAATATACATTGGGGAAGCTACAGCCTAACTAGCTAATGAATAGATCAGGTAGGGGAGCAGCTTCATTCTTAACTCACAATCTTGTTGGTGGAGATGTGAATCATGGTCAGGGAGAAGGAAGAAGAAAGAAAAAATGGAGGAGAAGAAGAGAGAGATCTGAGAAGGGGGCTCTTTGATCCTAGGAACAACCTTAAGTCACATGATCTGGTCATCCAAACACTAAAGGTGTTTATCATCATGCGTTTAAATGACACACGGACAAATGGTGTGAAGAGAGACGGCTTTGGCATGCAAAGGAAAAGAGTCCCTATGCTGTCTCTAAGCCCCATTTGCCCTAAAATAAGATGCAGAGGAGAGAGAATACTGGAATTTTTCCAACACAAAGCCATGTTTGTCCAATATCCAGGGGTGAAACCAAACTAAAATGAATCCAAATAATCTGCCATATCTAAGAACCCCTGGAACTGGGAAGAGCTTTAATAAAGGAGCACCTTTTCAAGATAAGTGCGGAGGTCATGTGGCTGCATCCTGGGGATGAGCAGAGAGAGGAACTGGCGCAAACAGGATTGGTAGAAAACACTCTTAAGAGTGCCAGCTTACACCAGAGAGGGGCCAGAAGAGGTAGACAACAGGACAGGAGGTTTAGAGGCATTTGAACTAGCTATCCCTGTGCCTGCTGTCCCCTCTGAGGCCTCCCGGGCCCTCAGCACTCAGTGTTGTTGCTGCATTTCTAAGATAAATCCTGACTGCCAAGGCAGAAGGAGGCAGCTAGGCAGAGCATGGAGGGTGATTTCTCCTCCCTCCCTTCCTTCTCCACCCCCCCCAAGTCAGTCAAGAGGTCTCCAGATGTGCCAGCAGCCAGTGTGGCTTGCACATGCTTGGCCCAGCATAGATTTCCTACATTTCATTGCTGTGCATTTCTCTACTCTCCAGGAAAGAGCCAATGTCCGTGCAAGTGCCTTTGCATTGTTTGGGCAGCTGGTGATGAGAGCCAAGGAAGCCGACAAGGCCCTCCTGAGAAAGGAGGTGGTCTACAGTCTCCTCCCACTGCTGCTTCACCTGAAAGACCGGGACAGCACTGTTGCCATGGCAAGTCCAGAGAGAGCCAAGCCTCTTTCTCTCCAGACCTCGTCCCCATCCTCGTTGCCAACCAGAAAACCCCCAGAAAAACCTGTTGGCCATCTCTGCAGACAGGAAAGAGGGACGTCACCCCAAACTCAGGAGTGAGGGAGAAGCCCCCTCCCTGAAGTCCCAAAGAGCCTCCCTGGCTCTCTGTCCATGAGAGGCGCCCCATCAAGCCTGGTAGCCCAGTCTGGTGTGAATAAGCAGAAACCTCTTCCAAGCACTCTCCTCCTGCACCGTGTCTTGGGACCACTGCCTTCCCAGTCCGGTCCTGGTGCAAAGCTTGATACGTGAGGAATATGGTTGGGGGTTCTGTCCAGCCCACCTCCACTACAGGGTAGAGCATTGTTGTGGCTAAAGTTGCAGCACCACCCAGTGGGATTTGTGCCAAGTTCCTCCCCTGTGCCACCTCCCAAGCAGAGGCATGACGTCCACCCAGGGTCAGCAGAGGAACGGCTGCCCCAGTACCTCCACAAGTGCTGTCAAGGATTTGGAGCAGGGTGAGAATGGGCACCTTAAGCATCCTCGTGGGCTGAGCCTGGGCTTCCCTCCCACATAGAGTAAGAAAGTGCAACAACTCTGGATTAATGCCAAGTTTGAGACACAAACCTTTGGGTTTTTGAGGATTACTTTGTGACAGACTCAGGCAGCTTGGCTCCCTCATTCAGACGCACCTCTAGGATAGCGGGGAGGGGGACACGTAGGCTACACCACCTCCCGTCAGCCTTGGACATCATAGCAAGGGTGAAGGGTGATGCAGTTTGCAACCTGGCAAGATCTGAAGGAACACACCTTCCTCATCCTTCCTTTGAGCCTTCAAGCAAGGACAGGGACCACCTCCCGTTTCAGATGTACTGAGACTGTAGCTCTTGTCCTCCCCTTAAAGTGGAAGGTGCCTGAGGAAATCAAAAGTTGAGGATGGGATGTCCTGCCCGGTGGAACTCTCTTGGTCCCAAGCCAACAGGAGAGGAGTCAGCCTTTTTGAATTGGTGTTGTCACTATTTGTAGAGAGACGGAGCTCCCTCCAGATGACCACCCTCTCACAAGAGGGGCAAGGGGGTTGGCCCACAGGGTTGCACAGCAGAGCCACAAGGGCGCACCTTAAGAATCTGCCTCCCTAGGTGACAATCTTCTCCATCTCTCTTTGAGTTGCAGAGATGCAAACTGACCCTCCTGCACTGTGGTGTCTTTCTGGGATGGGCTCAACTCAAGCTGATGTTCCGCAGTATGGCCTGGGAAGACCTCCACAGCTGCCTGGTCAGCGTCTGGAAATACCTGGTCAGTGGAAGCTTTCCCCAGCCTCCCACATTCCTTCCACGTGCAGAGTCTGCTGTACAAATAGGTTGGCTGGAGCAATAGGAACAGTCAGTCAGTGGCATGTATATGACCAAACACATGAGGATATGACTTGAGCCATATAGGGCAGTCAGCGTGGGTCAGCCTCAGAACCATGGCTCCTCAAATGTGTCACTGCACCACCCATCAGCCCAGCATCCAAGGGGTCTTGCACCTAGCTCTCCTCACAGAGATTACACACAGTAAGGAAAGCCGGCTAGCTTCCTCTGTAGGAATTCCTTTACCTGGAGAAAGGAGAAGAAGCTACTCTTGTGGTTTTGTACAGACATTTAATGGAAGTGCCACAAGTCAACAGGTGACTTGAAGGTATGCTCCATTGTACCACAAAATTACAGAGGGGAGCCCCTCTGGTGATGTGGCAGCTTTGCTTCATTGGCACCCAGGGCAAGCATCACCCATCTATCTGTCTCTCAAGATTTCTTCTGGTGGCACGTGACCAGGTACTGGGGGTGGGTGTTATAAAAAGCGAGAAAGAAGACTCGATTTATTACAGTTTATCTCAGCACTGTCCAGCACGTAATCCCTTCATTGCCATGTATGTTGAGTCAACCGTATTCAGGCGCAAGTCTGTGTGCCAGCTTCCTCCTGCCTCAGCTCACAGTATGGGCCCCCACTTCCTCAGTCTATCACCCACCCACCCCCACTATTTGTCCCTCCCCCTGCTGCTCTCTCAGCCAATGCTCTTCTCTGTGCAAATATGGGTTGTCTGCCTATCGTCCCACACTTGTCAGTCACCATACATCACATGCACCCACTTGAACTGGGAAGCACAGAAAGGCAAGCCAGCATTATCACGTGGCAATATTTATGTTACGTGACAGGAAAATAGTAAAACCAGCCTTGCCTCTATCCCACTTGGCACTTGGGGGCATCAAGTCTCTTCCCACCTGCCTGGGAGTAAGCCCTGTATAGAACTCATGGGATTGACTCCTGCATAGATGGGCTCGGGAGCCAACACTTGGCTGCGCATCACAGGGTCCCCCCTTTTGCTCTGCCTTGCTCACCAGCGACTCTCAGGCTTCAGACCATACTCCTGCTGGCAATGGCAGAAGTGGGGGAAAGGGCTGTGGAAGCCCAGCAGCACCATGAAGGGAGGGGATGCTCTGCTCGGGGCAAGTAGATTCTGCCCTGCCTGCACCACGGTGGTGCAGCAGCAGCAGCACAGGGGCATCTCGGTGGGATTCTGGCCCCAGCCAGCGGTAGCCCTGATTCTTCAGCTCCCCCAGGGGTCCATTCTGCCAGATCCTCAGGGCGCTGCAGGGTCTGTTGTAGCAACGAGCCAGAAGGGCAGATCACCTCAGCCGCACATAGCAGGAGCTGCAGTCGTACCTTGGAATGGCCCCCAAGCAACCGAGGGAGCTGCACGGGGGAACCGGGGGAGCTTCCCACAGATGGCTCTCCTTTTCTTTCTCGGCAGATGAGAAACAACCATGAGAACATCCATGTTTTCATATCTCAGGCCTTGGGGTACCTCCACCATCCCCAGGCTGAGATAAGACATACAGCAGCACGATTCACAGGTGAGCCAAGAGCCAGAAGCCCCATGGGCTCCCCCCGACCCCTTAGGGAGCTCCTCCTCTGGCAGAGGAACTAGGGCTTCTGCCTGCCCCAAACATGGGGCTCCCCCAGTTAATCCCTGGGTGTGTGAACAGCCTGGAAGCCTTTGCTCTGATTTTTTTTTTTCAGCATCATTTAGCAAAGTGGGCATCCTGCGAATCAATTTAACCCCTCTGGAAACATCCTTTTGAATGGACTTTGATTTCATAGTGGAGATGTGTCATTTTGGGTGTCAGATGTTATCATCATAATCTGAAATGTGCAATATGTACATTTGTCAAACTGGCATTCATTAACACACACACACACCACACCCCCCCAAAAATGCCTCAGATGAGGATAATCTAACCTTTTCCCCATCCCATCCCTCTTTTTATTATTATCAATGTCTTACTTTTTAAAGATAGTTTTTTAAAAAATCACATGAAACAAAAGTTAAAAATACAATTACATTTTCAAAATAATTAAAAAACAGTTTTTTATCACCAGTAAAAATGAAAACAATAAACTGAACAGGAAGTTGTTGGGAGGCCCCACTTGCATCCACGGGGCTGTGCCTCTACATACCAGCAAAGCAAGCTCTCCCACCACCTTTGGTTCCTGCTTCTTAGCAGCACAGCTCTTGGTTCTTCCTCTGAGCACCAGGGGCACTGGGACTTTTGAACTTGCAATCCACTTCAAAGACCTCCTGGCCAGAAATGCCTCTGGGAAAGTCCCCCCCCCAGTCATAGGTAGGGCAGGCCAGAGAGTCAGGCATAAAGGAGGGCTCCGAGAAAAAGAAAGGGAAGTCCAACAGATCAAGGTGCCTCCCCTGAAAGGATGTGAGGCTGTCACCCCGGGTGGCTTAAGGGTGGGTGCCTGCAGCACACCGCCTCCTGCCCGTGGTACCAAAAACCCACCCAGGCACGGAGCAAAGGCAGCACCAGCCCTCCCATCCCCACCCAAGCCTTCAGAGCTCTCTTGCCAACTGTTGCAAGATGCAGTTTCCATTGGACCATTGGTATGTGAAACAAAAGACTTTGGGACATGGGTTTGAAAACTATAGAGGGGGGTTGCACCAAAGGGCAGTTTCTATTTGCAACAGATGATTTACTGGTATGCAGAAAATAAGGCCTGGGGTCTCAAGCTGCTTCTTTCTGCTCAGGCCACACTCTGAATTATTACAGCTCTGAGCTGTCAAAAAACCTCGAGCAGGATGACATTTTCTACCTGAACAAAGGTAAGGGAGGACTGCTGCACTTTCTGTTGAATGGAGTGGCCAGACAGGGAGGACCTCTCCTTTCCCCCCTGGGTTAACTGAGGGTGCTCCGTGTGCAAGAGAAACAGGGGCGGGGGAAGCTAGCTGTCCTTCTGCAGGCACGTCTGCCTGCGAGGTGGCATCTTGTTGAGTCTTGAGGTGCTCAGCATTCTCCAAGCAATGTGGCTTTATTAGTTTACCAGGAGCATCTGACCTTGTCACTTGTCCAGTTTTCCAGGAGCTGGAGTTGAACCCAGACCCGAGCATGGTGCGCTTTGCCAAGACGTACCGAGTGGCTCTGCAGAAACTGTCTGTGAAGCGGAGGTGAGCAGGGAGCCCATGGTGGCAGTCAGCACAAGAAAAGTGTGCAAGGAAGCATGGGGTCCCCATGGGGCATGTGCCTGCGTGTTGGTATGCAAAACGGCAAGCGCCAGCGCTGCGTGGCTGCAGGCCAGCGAGGCTCCTTCCTGCTTGGCCATCTGCCTTGGGAGAGAAGAGCAGAACAGGCAGGCGGGGTGGTGGAATGCAGCCCACCCAGGCCACCACTGGGAGGGCAAGGCCAATTTGAGGCCTCCCTTCTTTCAGCAGGACTCATCTGCCACCTGCCCCCTCTCGCAGGCTATCTGGAGCAGGAGAGAAGGAGCCTCAAGGGACCACTGAAGGCACCCCAGGAGGTGAGACTCCTTCGACCCCCCCAGCCCCCTTTGAGACCCCTGTCTGGAGTGCAGCACATCCCCCCTGCCCCCCCAGCCAGGAGTAGCTCTCTCTCTCTCACAGCTTGGCTTTTTGAGCAGGGTCATGCAGAATCAAACAATGCAATGACAGGGCAGGAAAGCATGTGCCAAGCAACACACCCATATGTATGTGTGTGTGTGTGTGCACGCATGCATGCACATGCACACATGGACATGCAAATTTGAGTCCTTTAGCAAGTGTTTAACTGATTGGTTGAACATATTTTTATATTTAAACTGTTCAAACAATCCAGTTGAAAGTGTTTTTACCTTCCCTCCCAAGAACCAGCTTCTTTCACATTATAACTTAAAAAGTAAAGAATATTCTAAAAAGAAAGAACCCATCCCAATTGCAATGGCAGCAACAGCAGCAGCACTGCAACAAGCCAGAGGCCTGCGAGAACAGCTCGGCTTCCAGAAAGCTTAACGGGGTCGATTCCTGAAACCGGAACAGAACCTGTGGGAGGGGGGTCTCTGTCATTGTGAAAAGGGACAGCCAAGTTGCTCCTCAGAAAGGAAAGAATCCCAGCAGACGTAGGGGCTGCCAGAACACTTCCCCTCCCCACAAGTCTGCATGGGGCGGGGGAGCACCTGGTTTCCTCTGACCTTTGCCTGGGTACAAGGATCTCTGGGGCACATCCACCTCCCTGCGTGTGTGCGAAGTGCAAAAGGAGACAAGGACCACCCTCTCATCTTGCCCACTCTCTCTGCAGAGACACAGCTCAGAGAGCCCTGCGACACCAGAGCCCCCAGCCCTCTCCTGCCTCTGCCACCGGACTCCCCCTTGCTGGAACGGCCTGCTACACTGGAGGGAGGCAGTGGCACTCTAGGCGTGCAAAGCCCCCGCCGAGGGAAACACCCCTTTACCCAGCGAGGTACTGCTCTGGGGTGTTCCCCACCCAGGGGGAAGGGTGCCTGGTGGTGCAGGAGAGAAAGACCCCCCCCACTGACTGGTAAATGCGGAGGAGCCCTGCCAAGTGCCAAGGGGAGCAGAGAGCAAACGAGACCACTTGGACCCATTGCAGGGAAGCACAGCAGTGAGTCCAGCAACCAACAGCAACAATGCTTTTCAGCTGAGGCACCCACTGGGACTTCAGCTTCCAGAAGAACTTCCAGCCCAGGAAGAAAGCCCAGCCCCCGGCGAACAGGCACCCACCCAGGCCAGGTGGACCACTGACCATAAAGGTATCTGAAGGAAGGCCAGCCCTGGCCACAAGGGAGGAGTCCCACAGCCCAAGGCTGGCAGGCACGCCCCCCTGCCCCCTTCTACTCAAAGGAGAAAGCCTTGGAGGAAGGGCAAGAAGGTGCAGCCTGTCTTTCTCCAGATGAGCGGGCAAACCCTTCTCTTTCTCCTTCCCAACCAGGCTGTCTCCCACACTTTCAGGGCTCTTCTCCAGAAAGACGCTCAGGAATCTCCGTAGCTGCCACTCGCAGCTTGTCCTGGTTTCCTGAGGATCCCTCTGACCACCCACTCTGCTGCCCGTGCCAGGGGGAAGAGGGGGCTCCAGCCTTCTCCAGGAGCCAAGCACAGGCCCAGCCCTGCGCATGTAGAGTTCTTGAGTGGACTAATCCATCCACACAGGCTAAGGTCAGCCATCCAGGACTGGCACACATGATCCGGCACCCTCCAAGACCCACCCATGCCAGGGCTGAACCAGCTTTCCCTGTACCCCAGCAGGAGAGAGACCTCACAACCTCCATTAGCAGCTGAAACTCACCTTCACTGTCTGTACCCAGACAGCATTTTCTCACATGTCCACCTGGCCCTCCACTCAGAGCAACTGGGGGGCACCCATCACGGATCAAATGCCACTAAAGGATTGTCAGGGAGCTGCCCCTCTAAGCCCCTTTCAGGGGCCACACTCTCCAGTTGAAACTCCTCATGTTCATAACCCACCAGGAGACAATGGAGGCTGGGGGGCGGGGGCGGTGGACTTCTCTCTGCAACAACCTTCTCCACACCCTCCAATGTATCTTCAAAGCCATTCTCTGAGTCACCAAAAGGGCTATCAGTTTCTTTGCAGCACATTTCTTCCTCTTGCCTGCCCCAAGGCCTTTGCATTCTGCTCTGAAGTGAATATCCCATTCATCCATGCCTGAAAGGAAGGCTCCAATTTCCAGCATCCCTGAGCCCAGCCATGTTGGCTAAGGCTGTTGTGAACAAGAGTGCACCAAGATCTCAGGAGACTCGGGGACCTGGCTCTACAGGGACTTCTGCTGTAGAAGGGGCTGCAGCACAGAGTGGGCAGAGTTCCCTCACTGGCAAGACCACCAGCAGGCCTCTCGTGGCCCCACAGAACACCCTGGTACAATCTTAACTGCGCTCAGCCATCCTCAAGGGTGATATGGCCAGCCAAAGCCATGTACCACAGACTGAACTCACCGTTTGTCTATGGCTTTGTGGGCTGTTTTGTGTGTTGTTTGAGGTTTACATTAGGACTTGCAAAACAGGATATTTCCTTTTTAGAAAATAAAAACTATGTTCAGCTGTCTCTCTGGCTATCTCAGTGTCTCCACTGGCAAATCCAGCATTAAAGAAAAGGGAAGAGCTGCCCTCACAAGTGCATCACTCCCAAAACCAAGGCAAGTGCGTCTCCATGCGAGTGGGCAAAAAAAGCACAAACCAGGGGACCAGCACGGGCACTGCTGGGTGGGAAGGTTCCCTCTAGCAAGGATCAGCCTCACCAGCCTTTGGCAAGCCGTCGCCTCCCCCACGTAGCCCATCAGGGCACAGGGGAAGCCACGCCCCAGGCGGCGCAGGCCCAGGGAGCTTTTCAGAGAGATCCCTCAGGCTGTGAAAGGGCGCCCTGTCAGTCCCAAATCCAGTGCCAGACGCCAAGGGGCCGGGTTTGTTCACCTGCAGCGCTTCTGCACAGACGCTTCCAAAGTCTAATCCAGATCCCTTTCCCTGCACTGACAGACAACATAGCCTCACATCCTCGCATTCTGTGCTTTCGTAAAACCCCTTTGTGAGACCCCTTTGGGCTTTGATGCAAAAACCTCCCGGCCCCTGGTGCCCTTTGCCCATGTCCAGAAGAAGATGCTCCCAGTCCCCCACCTCCACCCAACAGGTGGTCACCTGCCCAGCACTGCTAAGGGTCTCAGGGGACAGAGTGGGAAAGCAGCCATTTCTCGTGGCCTGTCTCTGTCCTTGCTCAAGAGGCTTTATTGCGTACACCCAAGGCTGTCTCCCCCTATGGCAGCCTGCACGTGGCCTTTCTGAGGGAGCTACTGGAGGGGAGAGTCCTGGATGGATGCCACACAGCTCTGGCTCCTGCCATAGGGGTGGCAGTGGTTATCTCAGCAGCCGGTGGGGAGGGTGGGGGGGCCCAGGCCTGCAGCTTCTGCTGCTCTTCTGCTTGCAGCAGGACAGGCTCTGGCATCACTGGAGACAGGCAAGGTGGAGGTTTCCTCCTGCACCAGCCACAGCCAGGGAGGCTCCTCCGGGCGCTGATGCTACCACATGAACTGGCTTGCTGGGCAGCAGGATCTCCCCGGCCACCTGGGGGAGTCAGAGAAAGAGGAGTCACGCAGGGCAGCGGGGCAGGCTGGGCTCCCAGTTTCCTCTCCACCCTGGGCCCCATTCTGCCCATGATCATGCGGGGATCCATGCTCCTCTTCCCCCAGGGTCAGGAGAAAGCAGAGAGGGCTCACTTCCACACCTGAGCCTCACAACAGCCCTTCAAGGCAGGTTGGTGGGCCAAAGTCAGCCTGAATGGCACCGTTGCTTCCTCCACACAGACTCCAAGGCCACCATTGGAGCTGTTGTCTCAGAGCAGAAGTGCCTGGGACTCTGTGCCCACCGAGTATGATGCTGCTGCCGTAGGCGGTGGGGGCTTGTTTTGTTCCCACATCTGCAAGTCCGGTTTTTCCCCACTGATAAACCACCGCCTGAGCCTGAGCAATCCAACTCACCTGCCCTGTGCTTGTGTGGATGATGCTGGCCCCGCTGGTGCCACTGCCCCCTGCCACCACCATGTCCCCTGCGCAGAACCGAGTGGAATAGAGGAACTCTCCCTGGGTGGAGCCCCCAGGGAAGGGCAGATTTTGCCACAGTCGAGATGTGCGCAGGTCCCAGAGCTGCAGGGCTTTGCGGGGCACCCATGAGGCGGTCAGGACCAAGTCTCCCTGCAGCGGGTGGGGTGGGGTGGGGAGGGGAGGGGATCACAAGCTTCGTACCAGTCCAGGAGCCCCCTCCCCCCTCCAGAGCTTCCTGGGAACTGCAGCAGGGACCAGGCAAGCCCCCCACCACCAGTGCCTCCTGCTGGTCTTGTTAAAGAGCACCCCCCCGTCTTCTCTCCCACAGGGGAGCTCGGCCGCACGCGTTGGCTGATCCGTCGGACCGCCCCAGCGGCTCAGAGCGTGCCTCCGTCAGACGAGGCAAGCGGATCCTCCGAGGCCGGCGTCGGCCGGCTGAGGTTGCGGAAAGAACGGCCACGGCAGGGCAGGGCAGGGGCCGCTCCCCCACAACCAGGCTTTTGGGGCGCCTGGGGCTACGGGCCCAGGGCTGCCCATGAGAGGAGAGCTCCTCCGCCCACCCTCTCCCTGCCTGGGGCCTGAGCAGAGGCTTCCTGGCACCCTCTCAGGATCCCAGCCGGGAGGGGGCCACGAGGCTGCGGGCGGGCGTCCCCCTGGAGGCCGCTGGACCGGGCCCGGGGCCCCTGCGAGGCCCCAAAGCCCTCCTGCCGGGGTCCTGCTCGTCCCCCCCTCCTCCTCACCTTGACATCAATCCCAGGGCCGCAGATGTGGGGCCCGTTGATGACACTCTGGGCCCCTCTTGCCACTCGTTTGTCCCACACCTGGCCAGGGGAAAGGAGGGTGAGCGGACCCCGGCCTCTGCCTCGCTCTCCCCGGCACAGAGCGCCTGGCAAGGCCGGCTCGCGCGAAGGACGGCTCCCGGGACCGCCCTTGAGGCGCCGGTCCCGCAGCAGGGCCTACCTTGACGGAGTTGTCCCAGCCGCCGGTCAGGAACAGGTGCAGCTCGGTGGGGTGGAAGCGGAGCGCAAAGACCCTCCGCGAGTGGCCGCTCCGCGGGGTGAACTCGTCCCCGGCCATGAAGTCGGGGGCCTCCATGACGCGGGAGAGCTGCGGGGCGGCGGCAGCGGCGGGGAGCGTGAGCGCGGGGGCGGGGAGCGGGGGGAGGAGGAGGGGGCCGCCCGCCCGCCCGCTGCCCCCGCCCCCCGCCCCCCGGCCCGAGGGGCGCGCGTGCTCACTTGCAGGGTGCGGCTGTCGTAGAGGCGGATGTGCCGGTCCTTGCCGGCGGTGGCGAAGGCGCTCGCGTCGCGGGACAGGTCCATGGCGTTGATCTCGTTCCCCTCCTCTGCGGGGCGGGGGCGGGGGCGGGGGCGGCGTCAGGGCGGCCACCTCGCCCCCGCCCCTCCCTCCGGGCCAAGGGGCGCTTCCCCCCTCCCCGGACACCCTCCAGGGCGCGCCCCCGCCCCCCGCCCCCGCCCCCGCCCCCGCCGCACCTGCCAGCGAAGCCACCGGGGAGCGGGCGGGCAGGAGGAAGACGGAGACGGTGCCCTCGGCGCCCGCGGCCAGCAGCAGCCCCGGCCGGGCCGGGTGGAAGATCACGGCGGTGACGGCGTCCCGCGCCCGCGGCCCCGCCAGCAGGGAGTCTCCGGGGCAGCCCGTCGCGGCGTCCACCAGCTGCAGCGGGAGGGCGCGGAGGGCAGAAGAGGTGAGCGAGCGAGGGAGGGAGGGAGGGCGGGAGAGGGGCGCGAAGGGACCCGGGCCCCCCCGCCGCCGCCGCCGCCGCCCTCCGCCGCCCTCCGCTCACCTGCACCGCCCCGCTGCCGAAGCCGGCGGCCAGCTGCCCCCCGCCCGGCCCGAAGCCGAGGCTGAAGATGCCGTGGGCGTCGTGCCCGAGGGGGACCCTCCGCGGGGCGGGGGCGGCGGACAGGGGGGCCCCGCTTCCTCCGCCGCCGCCCTCGCCCTCCTCCCCCTCCCCCTCCCCCTCCGTGTCCGCGCCCGGCCCGCGCGAGAGCTGCAGGGCTTCGGCCAAGCGCCGCCGGGCCATGCGGGCCCTGCGGGAGACCAAGGAAGGCGGGGGCCCGGAGAGACGCGGCCCCTCGGTTCCCGCTGCTCCGCCGCCGCCGCCGCCGCCCCGATCGCGGCCAGGTTCAAACGGCCGCCTAGGCAACGGACGCGGCCCCCAGCGCCCCGCCCCCGCGAGAGCCGTTTTTGGCTCTCATTGGCTCGAGGAGGGAATACTAGTCCTCGATTGGTCGGACGCCAACGACGCTATGAAAAGCGCCAAGCTTGTGCGATGCTCATTGGCTGGGCTTCCCCGCTCTTCACCGGCAGGCCCGTGACTGGCTGCGGGAACGGGGCCAAAGTTCGCGAAGCCAACCCTCGGCTAGCAGGTGGGTCCACGGCCCGACCGATGTCTCCCCTTCCGGCCATAGAGAGGAGAAGGAGCGGCGCCTGTGGCGACGCTCCGGACGAGGAAGGGACTTGGCGGCGGCGGCGGCGGCAGAGAACAGGAAACCTCCCCGGAAGTGACGAGGACACAAAGGCTGCACCTTTCGTCCCCGGTGGGACCGCCCCGAGGCTGCCGGGAAAGGTCCCTCCCCGCCGGCGGGAGGCTTCGGGGCGCTTCCCGCGGCTCCCCGGGCGGACGGGCCCCCCTCCCTCCCTCCCTCCCGCAACGCCCGCCCGGCAGGAGAACCCGAGGCGGGGCTTCTCCAGCAACTCTCTTTAATGGGTCACACGCTCCACAAGTGCAAGAACACAAGAACCACAGAGAAACACGACACCCCTTCGACAGAAGACCCCCCCGGGCGCCCCCCCGCTTCTCGGGCCCCGGGAACCCAACGTGGGGAGGGGGAGGAAGCGGCCCAGGCCAGGCGGGGGGCGAGGCGGCCCTCCCGCACCGCTCCCCCCGAGTCCCCCCCGCGGCAGGGGCTGCCAGGGCCGCCGCCATCCTTCTTGGCCCACGCGGAGAAGCCACAAAGGGGACCTGCGGGGGGGGCGGGCAGCCCCTCCCCCTCCGGCAGTAGCGCTGCAGGAGCTGAAATGGAGGCGGACGAGGACCGGGACAAACAGCAGCAGCAGCAGCGGCTTCACCACTCCCTCCCCCTCTCCCTCTCCCCCCCCGTAAACGTTCCAAGCGCTGCCGCTTTGGCAAAGGAGCCACGGCCTCCCCTGGGCAGCCCCCTCTGCTGCCGCCACGGCCATCCCCGTGGCAGGTCGCTTGCAGCAGTTGCGGGAATCCACATCAGTCGCTCGTGGCTCCTCGGAAGCTCATCCAGACTCCGGCACGGCAGCGGCACGACTTCCCGGACGCGGGAAAAGGCAAGCAGTCTGGCCGAGGCCTCTCCGGAAGCCAAGGCGGGCATGGAAACCGGCCCTGGGCCCACCCTCAGAGGGGGCAGGTATTCTGTACAGTCCCAGGAGGCCACGCGGGCGGCAAGGAGCCCTCGGGCCGGTTGGCAGAGGAGGCCGTTGGGCCTGTCCCTCAGCGGGAACGCCTCAGGAGAGCCAAGCCTCATGCAAGAGACCCCGGCAGCGCCCCACTGGAAAACCCCACAGCCAGGCCACAGCCAGGCGGCCCCAAGGCCCTGGCCCACCCTCCCCCCTCCTCCTCCTCTCCTTCGTGGGGTGGGCAAACAGGTGGGCACGCCCTCCCCCCGGGGACTGGCAGCAATGAGCAGGAGCCCCTCTAGATGGAGGTCTCATCACACTTGGCCAGGGGGACCCCCGCCAGATAGATGCGGGCCTGATCCGTGTCCAGCTCGTTGATGTAGAGGTGCGGGAAGCCGTTGAGGGCGCCGTTCTTCTTGCCGGTGGCCAGCGGGTGCCGCTCGTCCTCCGGGGAACTGGGAGTCTGGGGCTCATGGCTGCAGCTAGTGGTGGTTGACTGCATGAGGTCCAGGCCGTTCCTCTCGCGGCAGATCAGCTCCCGCTGGAGGCGCTCCCTCCGCCGTCGCTCGTGCAGGAGGAGGCAGCCGCCGCTGACGACGACGCCCAAGACGAAGCACAGGATGCCCACCAGGACACTGTAGCTGCGCTCTGCTGATCTGGAGGCCCCCAGGGCACCCGCACCACCGCTCACCACGCCGTAGGCAGCCACCACGCGACCCACGCCGGACTCGACACACCGGCACGTGTACTCCCCCAGAGTCGCCGCCGCCACTACGAATTCCAGGCCGTCCCCGCGCACGACATAGGCTGAGGCATTTTGGGAGGGCATCTGCCACTCGCACTGCGACCAGGCAGACTCTGGCTTGCAGGGCAGGACCACCTGGGTGGATGGCAGAGCTAGCACTTCGACCATGGAGGGCGCCTCTGAGGGGGAGAAGACAGCCAGTTCAGCCAGACCCACAAGACAAGACAAGCCTCCCAAGCCTATAGAATGCATCTAGAGAACACATCTTCCAACTCTGAGGGAGGTTTCTTTCCTAATCAAAAACAGAGAAGATGATGGGATCTTTTGGACTGTTTTGGCCTAAACGACGCTCATGTTATGGCAGCTCCAACGGAAGTGGGTTTCTTAAGAGACACTGTGAAATCTGAACCTTTTAAAGGAGGCAGATATGTCCATGCATCCCTCCCCAGACTGGAATTTCTGTCACCTTCTCACATGGTCAGCTAGTCTGACCTCTGGGGGCAGGGAGATCCACGCGTGGAACAAATGGTGGGACCCACTCAGAGAGGAAGGGAAAAGGGAGTTATAAGTGGACGGTGAAGATTTGGGGGCAGAAGTGAGCAGAACCCAAAGCACTGGAACCCTGAATTAAGTTCTTTTTTCCCTGTAAACTTAGTTCCAAAGACAAGTCTCTGCCATCAAGGGTCACCAGAGTTTCTAATAATAACAGACAGAAACTCATGACACAGCGCAAAGTGGGGGCAGGAAAAATAAGGCCCAGCGGTGCTCTGGCCAAGTCCAGCAACATCCTTGCCACTTGCCTGCCTGCTCACGGATGGCCAGTGACACACAAGGCTCTCAGGAGAGGAGGGCCCCTCACAGGAACCCAAAAGCTCAGAGTAGCGGGCAGTGGGCATTTCAAGATGCTGCAAGCATGCTGCTCAGCCTGGAGGAGAGGAAGAGGGGCACCAAAGGCACTCACCACAGACACACACAGAGCGAGCTTTCTGGTCATGTGTGCTGAGAGGCCATTTTTCTCACCACACTCCAACTGGAGGGGAGGTTCAGCTGTGAGCACAATTGGTACTGCTCACTCCACTACCAAATAAAATAAAAAAAATCCTCCCAAAATACAGGACTGAGGCATTCAAACTGTAGCAATACATTGTACAGAAGACAGAGTTGTGCACTGGTCTGCTTTTAACCCTCAGGGCAACTTAATGCTTTTGGGCCTGCCAACCAGAAGCTCTTTCCTGACGCTTAGCTGGGGCCACCACCTGCCCTGTTTGGCATCCTCGTGGCTTTGGGCTAAATCCATGATGGTTTCCAGGAAGTTCCTTGCCTGCTCTGGGGGCGAGGCAGTAAGATTTTAGGAAGGGCTCCCCCAGTGACACCAGAGAACCACTGAGTTCTGGCAGAGTCTGGCATGGCAACATAGATACACTGTGTGTTCGCGCACAGCAGAGGTGAGCAAAATACTAGCTTTCTAACAAAATCAAAGATCACTCTTTGAAATAGCCAAGCATCCAACTCCTAGTTTCAATAAATGGTTAATTTTTTATGTTGAACTGTGCAGGGGGAGATGTCCCATTTAAAAGGTGAACACCCACTCCTGGGGCTTCCAAAGTAGGCAAAGTGTTGGGGTGGCAGATGGGGGGGGGTCTGGAAGTCAGGTCAGGGTTGGCAGGAAAACCGGTCCATCTGTGGTTCAGGAATGCTCCAGTCTCCATCCAGCCTACTCTTAAGGACAGACAGACAGATACCACCCCCTCTCAACCCTCCCTCCAACATCATGTCCCCACACCTTCCTCCAACCCCCTCTCACTATTCAAGGCTCCTGGCCATCCCCATCCCCAGTGAAGCAGAGGAGCCCCAGGGGCAGGTCATCACTTGCACAGCTGGGCTCTTGGGTGGAAATCCTGCACTTGCTCCCACTTACCTGTTTTCTCCAAGGGACACAATGCCAGCACATTCGCCGTGGCCATATCCTGGATGAGACTGAGAAGAAGCAGAAAGAGTAATGGATGGGCAGTGGAGGCAGCCCCTGCTGCTGGGAAAGAGAAGGCATTCCCCACTCTGGGCAGGCAAGAGTCAAGACAAAGCCCCTAACCCCTGGCTGCTCTGTGCCAAGCACGCCCATCCCGTCCCTTTCCAGAGAGCTCAGCTGCAATTCTGACAGCCTGCAGGTGGGCCTCTTCCTCGCAGCCCCTTCCTGGCCGAGCTTGAGCCTGACCTGCATGCCGAGCCTTCTGCCCCAGAGAGCCACATTACTTACCCAGCCTGTCCGTGGTGGTCCCGGCAGGCCCCCAGGTCCCGGCTCCAGGCACAAGCAGGGTCTCTGGAAAGGATGCAGTCCTGGCAGGTCCTGTATGCGTGGCAGGTGGATGTGGCAATTTGGGTCACCTCTGTGTCAGAAGTCACGTACAGCCAGTTCTGGAAAAGCCAGAAAAGCACACAAAAAGGAAGGTGGGCACAAGCACAGGCATGAATCGGAGGTGGCAGGGAGGGGGCACCTTCTGCCTCTCTGCAAGCAGTACTGGTGGATCCCCTGCCCTGGGCTGCTCGCCCACTCATGGAGAGGTCACTTTTGACAGACAGCCTTTCAGGGGGTGGGTGGGGTGGTGGCTGGAAAGGCGTTGCCATGGCCAGTCTCAGGGCACCGGGGGCAAATGGAGCCACATTCTGAGCACACCACGCAACCACTGAAGCACCCCATGTCCTTGAGTTGATTCCTCCAAGGGATTTCTCCACAAAGGTGCCATCCCACTGGCAATTTCACTCCCATCCTCCACCTTAGAGCTACCATCTTCCTCCTCATCACGCAGTAACGCTCAGCCAAGTCTAGGCAAAAGCAGCCAGGCAGGGCCCTGCTGCCTCACTGGCCCAGCGTTCGTTTTTCAGAGGAGGACGGTGGCCGATGGAAGCGCCAACCAGGGATGAACAACAGAGCGAGGAGGAGAGCCTGCTAAGAGGCAAGGGGAGAGTGGCCAGTTTCACACGATTCCCATCTAATTTTTATTCATTTTTATTTAACATACATCCTGTTTTTCTCCCCATGTATGACCAAAATCGATTTGGCACGTAAGTTAAAACAAAACTGGTAAGACAATTATGTGGCTTCCTGATAGTTGTGAGAAGGAAAAGGTGAGAGTTATGACAAATGGGGATAGAAACAGGCTATAAGCCTGATCTGCCAGGCAGATGTCTACCACCCTGAACACAAGAGCTTCTGCGCACCCTAAGGCCCCCATCCTGATCTCCCCATCCTTCTCCAAAACTGCCAGCACCATCAGACTCCCACAGGGTCTGTAACTGGAGGAACAGACACCAAGGCTGAAACACGGAGACCAAGGGAGCTAAGCCCTCCCTCACTTCCAAAAAGGTAGCAGAAAAGTCAGGAGCCGGCAAAGCCAGTAGCGCACAGGCTCCCACCTTCCTTGGGAGAAGGGGAGAGCAGCCAGAGGCCAGCGCAGACGGAAGTAGCACAGGCAGCTCTGGGGAGGCATCAAGCATGGTCCCCAGAGTTCCTGTTCTCTGACAGCTGCTTCCCAGAGCCTTCCTGCCTCCCAAAGCTAGGAACGCTCAGGGTTTTTTTAAAGGCCTAATTTATTTCCCTAATCACTGGTGAACTTTTTGGCCGGCAAAACAGCAGCAGTGCTAATAATTTGTTACATTAATCCTTATTGCTGTTCATAACCTTTCCAAGAAACCAACAATACACTGCATTTTTAGTCTGTTCCTGCCCACTCCTCGCCCTGTGCTCAAGGGTTCAATAAAGCTTGGGGTTACAATCCTGCCCTTGTTCACTTGGAAATAAACCCAACTGAACTCAGCAGTACTTCCTTCTGAATAAGCATGGCAAGGACTGAACTGCCAAAGTCATTCCTTCATATCACTGCATGCACAAAGCTAGCTCGCTAGGGAAAGTTGACCTTCGGCAGTCCATTGCCACAACACCCACTGACAGCTGACAACACCGTATTACCAAAGGACTTTTAATGGGTCTGTGCTCTCTTCACATTTCTATTGTTTTAATGGCAGTGCTTTTCAAACTGTTCTCCATTCACTAACATTTTCATATTATAACTTATTTTGTTCTTATTCCTATTCTATAGGAATCATCATGGTGCCTCCTTGGGTTCCAGTCATGGGAGAAAGACAATATACACGTTAATTAAATAAAGACAGTTAATCAGATAAAGACTGTTGCAACAGCTCCACTGGCTGCCACTCCATTTCCAGGCACAGTTCAAAGCACTGGTTTTCTCCTATAAAACCCCATATGGTTCAGGTCACCGTTACGCTGACCTTGTGAATGAGGTAGAAGTGGTTGGATCTTTAGGGGGAGTGACCATGCCCAGTTGGGATTTGGCATTCAGTGGGAAGGAGAAGAGAAGTGTAGCCAGACACTCATCTTAGATTTTAAAAAAGCGGACTTCTGTAAACTTAGGGAGCTGCTGGCTGGAATTCCGTGGTCAGGAACAGTGAAAGGGAAAGGAGTTCAGGAGGCATGGGAGTTCCTTAAAAAGGAGATACTGAAGTCTAAAACTGTGCCAGTAAGGAGGAAAAATGGAAGGCCTCTGAAGAAACCAGAATGGTTGACTAAAGAACTCTCAGCTGAGCTGAGTGTTAAGAGAAGCATGTATAGGAAATGGAAGAAGGGGGAAACCACCAAAGAAGAATTTAAGCAAGTAGCCAGGAGATGCAGGGAGGAGGTCAGGAAGGCTAAAGCACAGAATGAACTTAGGGTGGCCAGAGACAATAAAAACAACAAAAAGGGCTTTTTTAAATATGTCCGCAGCAAAAGGAAAAAGAAGGAGACAGTAGGGTCGCTGTGCAGAGAAGATGGGGAATTACTCACAGGGGGAAGAGAAAAGGCAGAACTACTTAACACCTTCTTTGCCTCGGTTTTTTCCCAGAAGGATACAAGCACTCAACCTGGCGGTTGGGAAGCAGGGGAAATGAGGCACATAATAGGTAGAGAGGTGGTACAGGAATACCTGGCCACACTGGATGAATTCAAGTCTCCAGGGCCGGATGAATTGCATCCTAGGACATTAAAAGAGCTGGCAGAGGTCATTTCGGAACCGCTTGCTATAATCTTTGAGAAATCTTGGAGGACAGGAGAAGTTCCAGCAGACTGGAAGAGAGCAAAGGTTATCCCCATCTTCAAGAAGGGAAAAAAAGAGGACCCAAATAATTATCGCCCAGTCAGCCTGACATCAGTGCCCGGAAAGATCCTGGAGCAGATCATTAAGCAGTCAGTTTCTAATCACTTAGAAAGCGACGCGGTAATCACGAGAAGTCAACATGGATTTCTCAAAAATAAGTCATATGCCAGACTAATCTTATCTCTTTTTATGATGGAGTTACTAGCTTGATAGATGGAAGGGAATGCTGTGGATGTAGCATATCTCGATTTCAGGAAGGCCTTCGACAAAGTTCCCCATGACATTCTTGCAAAGAAGCGAGTAAAATGTGGGCTGGACAGGGCTACTGGCTGGTGGATTTGTAACCAAACCCAAAGGCTGATCACGAATGGCTGCTTCTCATCCTGGAGAGAAGTGACTAGAGGGGTGCCACAGGGTTCTGTCCTGGTCCCAGTGCTGTTCAATATTTTTATCAACGACTTGGATGAAGGAATAGAGGGCAAGCTCATCAAATTTGCAGATGACACCAAATTGGGAGGGGTTGCTAATATGCCAGAGAACAGGATCAAAATTCAAAATGACCTGGATAGATTGGAGAGCTAGGCCAAGGCGAACAAAATGAAATTCAACAGAGAGAAGTGTAAGGTCCTACACTTAGGTAGAAAAAATGGAATACAGAAATACAGGATGGGGGACACGTGGCTGGATAGCAGTACGTGTGAAAGGGACCTTGGAGTCTTAATAGATCACAAGCTGAACATGAGTCAGCAGTGTGATGCGGCAGCCAAGAAAACCAATGCAATTCTCAACTGCATCAATAGGAGTATGGTGTCTAGATCAAGGGCTACTGGTACCACTCTACTCTGCTTTGGTTAGACCTCATCTTGAATACTGTACCCAGTTCTGGGCACCCCAAGTAAAGAAGGATATTGACAAGCTGGAGCAAGTCCAGAGGAGGACGACCAAAATGGTGAGAGGCCTGGAAGCCATGAAGCCCTATGAGGATAGACTTAGAGAGCTGGGTATTTTTAGTCTGCAGAAGAGAAGGTTGAGAGGGGACATGATAGCCATGTTTAAATATTTGAAGGGATGCCACATAGTGGAAGGAGAGGGCTTGTTTTCTGCTGCTCCAGAGACCAGGACAAGGAGCAATGGATTCAAGCTGCAGGAAAGGAGATTCCACCTGAACCTCAGGAAGAACTTCCTGGCGGTCAGGGCTGTCCAGCAGTGGAATCTGCTGCCTCAGAGTGTAGTGGAGTCTCCTTCCTTGGAGGTTTTTAAGCAGAGTCTGGACGGCCATCTGTTGGGAGGACTTTGAGGGTGTTCCTTCTTGGCAGGGGGTTGGACTGGATGGCCCCGGGGGTCTCTTCCAACTCTACATTTCTATGATTTTATGATATGCAAAGGACTATGTTCTCCTGTACAAACCTCCCCGTGCTCTGAGCCCCACTGAGAAGCCCTCCTCTCTGCCCCCCAACCCTCACTGGGGACATTGACTGGAGGATGGGGACGGGGGGTGCGCAGGGCTGCCCTGGCTCCGGAACTCCCTTCCGAGAAGAGGAGTCATACTGGCACCCTCACTAGTTCTTTTGAGCAGACAAGGAAAGACTGTTCTATTCTGCTTTAATCTGGTTTTAATTGTTTGGATTGTCATTCTCTTTTTAACTTCTCTGATTTGCCTGGTTTTATCCTTATAATAATATTTTAAAATTTTTGTAAGTCACCTTGAGTTGCAACCTAAGGAAAAAACATGACAGAAACTGATGCCAATGACCACAACAGAAGCAGCAGCTGTTTCGAAAAACGCGGGGGGGGCCTACCTCTTTTTCTTGGTACTCTTTTGTTTGCGGTAGAGGGTTTCAGTTGTCCTCCACCATCTCCACCACCCATGGCATTTTGTTGGCTTTGGTGCAAAGAAGCCCCCAGCGCAGAACTTTCAAAGTGGCTGCCTTGAAAAACCAAACGCTTTTCCCCTCTTACAAAGAGAAAGAGGGTGACCGTATTCTCCCCCCACTGCCGGAGACGCCAGGCACAAGCATGTCACACCCGTACCTTGGACACGATCATGGGCACATTTTCCTGAGACAAAGAAACAAGGGACCACTGAATTCCCTGGGGCTTACTCCTGGGGAAATAGGTATAGGATCAGTGGCAGGATGAGAAACCAAGTGGCACACAAAAGGGGGACCAGAGCCCACCCACCACTCCTTACTCGCATCTCCAAACATGTGAAGAAGACTTCAAACCTTTGATATAAAATGACGCACCTTTCTTCCAGAACACGGCATAAACAAATATTCAGAATTAAGTACTGTTGAGTTCAGTGGCAATTACTCACGTATAAACAGGCACGGAGCAGACTGCAGCTAAAAGACAAAGTGACTTGGGAAGAAGAAATGAAAAGAAAAGTGCTGGCAGGGAAAGAAAAAAGGAGGAATGGCTCTCCACTTCATCAGCAAAAACAGAAAAGGGAATAGTCAGGATGGTCCGAGGGTGGCCGTGCGCATGGCGTGCATAAATGGAACCAAGGCCGCAAACGTTCCATGCTATTTTCTTTCGCCAGCTCTTGATCTCAACAGTATCATGAAAAGTGGGAACAAAACAAGTTCACTGGGCTGCCAAATAATGCCTCCTAACTACTTATTATGGGGTCCTTGGGGTCTTAAGGATTTTTTCCCTCTCTTATTGTTTATATGAAATCTTCTCTTTTCCCTTCCACAAAAAAGGATAAAAAAGCAACAAGCCTCTAGTGGAAAGCACTGCCAATATGCACTGTAGTTCAATGACCTCTGAATGTTTCAACAAGTGATGAGGACAAATTACTTTTTGGAAAGTAACTTTCTGACTCTGACTCTCCCTCACCTGGTGGAGCTGCAGATTCCGGACAGGCTGTGGCTCCGCAAAGAGATGGAGGTCCTCAAGGAGGGAGAGATGGGAGCCAATCCTCACAGCCTTGTGGATGTGCCCATCCTCTGGTGGGGAGAGAGGCAGAAGAACCATGAGGATGGTAGAAGCAGCGCCGGGCTCCCCTGTGACCCAAGGACGGGCTTGCGTGTCCCCCAACCGATCCATGGGGAGTTCCACAAGATGACTGCCCCCCTTCCAATCTGCCCACCCGAGCCTCACCTGTCCCCAGGTAGAGAACGTGGTGTTCGTGGCCGGAGACGGCAGCCACCTGGTGAACAGCCAGCCGCAGGTAGCGTGTCCCTGGCACAACCAGGACCGGTGCGTTGTCCAGGGGGAGGACCGGCTCATCCATGAGGGGGTGGTCACGCACAAAGGTCAGGACACGATCAGGGAGGGCCAGTGAGGACCCAATCCCCTCTGCTTTCATGCTGCTGGTCACGCACTGCCGGGAGGTGAGGAGAGGGACGCCATCAGGGCCCTGGCAGAAGGAGCCCCGCTTCCACCAGGAGATCTGCCCTCTGTAGGCCCAAGAGGTGGATCCACATAGTCTGCCCACCCACCCAATCACACCCTTACCGCCCCTGGCCGTGGGTGTGGCACGTCGCTCTGTGTGACACGAGTCCACTTGTCGCACTCCCTCCGGAATTCCTTGAAGCGCCCGTCCATGGCTCTCTGGACAGCCTCCATGCTGTAGGCACAGATGGCCGAGCCGCTCTCCTCCCTCCTGCAAGGGGGCAGACTTCACTGCTCAGCCCATGGGGGGCTGCTCAGAGTCACCCTCAGGGGCAGGGGTGGTGCACGGCCTTCTGACTCCTCTCCCTCACCCCAACCCCAGCAGTGGCCAGTCTGAGCCAGGCAACCTCTGGGCCCCAGCCCTCCTGTTGCCTGCCCCACACACAGATCCTCCCATCATGTCTGCCAGGGTGCAGGGACTGCAAGAAACACACAGCTCTCCAAAAACTGGTGAAGTGCAACTCCCATCTTCCCTCTCGGCTGCCGAGACCCACAAGCCCAGGAGAGGAAAGCATGTGGACAATCTGGTGGTCGCAGCTGGCCGCTAACGAAAACAACGGAAACAGAGCGTCCACGTTCAGAGGCCAGGTAACAGGGAAGAGTCTTCTGCCCTCCTCTCCTACTTGAGGGCTTCCTGGCAGGGTGGGCACGGGGCCAGTGGGACCCCTTTCAGTCAGGCACAGCGTCTTCCTTGGCACTGGTGTGCAACCACACACCCTCCCTCATCTTGCCCTTGGGAAAACTGGGGCCCCCACCCCATGCTTCCTCAGCGGGGTGTCACTGGGGTCTACTGCCCACTTGTCCCTTCCCCCCATCTGAATGACATTCCCCTTATCCACACTGAGAGGTTCTTCAGAGCAGTGGGGAGGCCTGCAAGTCCCCTTCTCATGAGAAACCATGAGCCCCGTCAAGGCTCCCTTACCCCTGGGCGGCAAAGACCCCATAGAAGACTGTGGCATTCCACGTGGCATCTGGGGCTGACAGAGCAACTGCATCTCTCAGGATATTGAAGATGGTGCCGCTTTTGGGATCCGAGCAGAGAAGCTGCGCCTTCAAGAACGTGGTCCACCGCTTCTGCAGCGTCTTTTGGCCGCCCAGGTCGCCCTGCAAGGCCAGTGGGAATTAATATTGGCACTGTGGAGGGGCAGCACAGCCCGAATGAGGAGCCCCTTTGGCAGAGGCTCAGGCGGGGGCAGAGAAAGGGACCCCAGCAAAAAGCCAAGAGGCCCCAACGGGAAGGAGAGGGAGGGTGGACTCCACACATGGAAAAGGGGGGCCGCCGTCTCCTCCACCCCACCACCCTCACACATAGAAAAGCAGCAGCAACTCTACAGCACAAATGAGGGGTGCCAGCTTCCCAGCAGAGCAACCTTATGAATCAAAAGGGCCCCGAGGGCCCCCAGTCCCCCCCCCACAACACACTCGCCATGATCCTCAGCCCACCTTGCAGACACGGGCAATGCGTGCCACCTTCACCTTCTCGTAGAAGTCGTACTCACGAGCCGTCTCCGTGAAGAAAAAATAGATCTTGTCATCCTCACCATCCTTCCCCTCCCGCAGGAAGGCTGAGGCAACAAACTCCGGATCTACGCCAGCAAGGAAAGGAGAGAGACCAGGAGGATAAGTATAGACTCAGCAGTAGCCAGCTTCAAACACCCCCGAGCCCCCCTGGATCCCCACGGCCGCTCTGCCAGCTGATCCACCTGGCAGGGAGGGCACCAAGCCTGGCCATCCCGTCTCTGCAGCTCACCATTCAGCCATGTCATGGAGTTGTCTGTCCGGATGACTTCTGAAGGACCCCCAGTGGCTCTGGAGATGAGCGGGTCAGTTCCTAGGAAGTTCCCGACTGTGGCCACATAGAGGGCGCCATCTAAAGAGTGGGGGACCACTATATGACGGGGGTCTGGAAGGTCTGGCTGCCTTTGAGGCTAGCTGAAGAGGCAGCTCAAAGTCTTCCTTGTGTTCTGCTGGGACCCCCAATGTGTCCAAAATAAACACACCCCTCTCTGCGCCCACACCCCACTGACAGCATACCTGCCATGACAGCGGTGGAGGGCTGGAGGGGCCCAAAGGGGCAGCGCCCTCTCCCGGTCTCCACGTGCTCCACGCCCCGGAGGTCACTCAGCTTCTGCAAGAGACACCGGCACAGGGAGCCAGCCAGTCACTACCCACTGAAGGGAGGGGGAACTGCCCCTCCTTCTGGAGGCCCACCCGCAAGAGAGGCTGACCCCCCACCTCACTCACAGCCAGGAAGACTGGAGGGGAGGCAGGAGGCTGCCAGGCGAGCACCTCAGCCAGGATGTCTGGCCAGCCCCCTACTCACAATGTAACCGCACCGGGGATCAAAGGCGAAGGTGCCGCAGACAAAGAGGTGGCTCTGATTGGCAAACTGCAGGATGCGGATGAAGTTCTGGCACTCAGCCTGGGGGCAGGGAGGTGGAGAAGGTGAGAGGAGAGGAAGCGGCTCACCACTGAGGGGCCCCAAACAGTCCAGGTTGTGAGGAAACCCCGCACTCAGCCCTAGGAGCCACGCTGGGCCTATCAGGCCCACTGGCAGTGTGGTCGGCAGATAATGGCGTTCTGGGGTGAGTAGGAACTGAAGACACAGACAGCCCCAGCCCCCAAGAGAGAGAGGCAGACCCCAGCCTAGACCCTAAAGAGAACAGGACAGTTGGGGGGTGGTCTCCCAGCCTCTCGGGTCACCCTGGAGTGAAAGAATGAAACAGGGCAACCAGGACCGTGAAGCCCCCACCTCTGGGAAGATAAGGGGAGGGGGGCCTCCAAGAGTTCCCTCCTCATCTCAGTGCCCCCTCCCTTCCATGGTTAACCCCAGCCCCTACCCCCTCAGAGACAGGGGTAGGGAGCAGGACTTGCCTGCTTCTTCCCCTTCTGAGTGCAAGAATCCCGGTGAGCCTTCGGGGCTGTCCAGGAGATCTGAAAGAAGAGAGAAAGCAAATGCAGCTAGCCCCCCAGCCTTGCTGCAGGACTCAGTCTCCTGCCCCACGCACCCCATGGGCCACTCTGGAAGCTGGCCAGGACAGGGGAGGCAATTGAGGCCACCGCCCCCACTACTCCAACCCTCCTATAGAGCAGAGCTGTCTCAGGAGGGTGCTGGGAGGCGTCCAGGGGACCCCACGCCCAGTGGAGCTGCCTGGTAGGAACAGCTGGGATCAAGCAGCCCCCCCCCACTCCCCTCGGCTGCCTCTTCCCCCCGTCCCTCCTTCCCTGCTCCCCTAAAGGGTTGCCAAAGTGAAGCCTGGCAAGGGCTCCTGGCCTTTTACGGCTGCCCAGAAGGGAGAGCACTGGTACGCTATCACGCAACGAGCAACAACAGCCTCTTCTATGCTGCCAGTAGCTCAAACGGCACAGGGGCCCTCGCCGGTCCGTCCGCTGGCAGTGCTGTCCCCCGGCCAATCAATGCCTTAGGAGAGGGACTGTTTCCCACCATGGGGCACCTAGAGAGCAGCCCAGGCCAACACTGGACAGGCAGACTCTTCCCCAGAGACCCCCCCCCCGTCAGGACCCCCAGCAGGGAGGGAAGCCGCACCTTCTTGGGGCGCTGGGCAATGGAGTCCAAGGGGAGGGCAAAGATGGCGTCCTTGGCGCCAATGTAGAGCATGTGCGAGTGCGTGTCCACCTGGAAAACGCTGAAGTTGGTGGCTCCCTCAGAGGAGAAGCGCTGGGCTGTGCGACTCACCTCTGGCAGGAGAGAAGCCTGCAGGTAAGTGACTGGCCACAAGGAGGGCATCCCCAAGGCGCGTGGCACCACCACGAGCCTCCCCCGGGGGCTACGGAGGGGAGAAAAGGGATGAGAAGAAAGGGGGCCTGCGGGTCTCACAGCAGAAGCAGTGCAGGGAAAGGCCACGGGGGCCCCAGGGTCCTTCCTGCCCACTCCCAGCATCTGTCTGTTCATCTATCCACCCAGCCCCCTGGCCTGGCCCACCTGACAAAGACTCCGAGGGAACCCAGGACAGCCTTGGCCAAGGTCATGGGGAAAGGCCCTGAGCATGCACATATAGTGTGCGCACACACACACACCCTCTCTTGGCTGGCTCTGAGGAAACAGAAAGGGGCCCAAATTCAACCCATGCACTCCCTTCCACAGGGCGCTTGAGCTCAGCACCCCACCACGAGGGTCCCCTCCTTTGACAGAGCAGGAGGGCAGAATCCAGTACATGCACCATCCCAGGAGGAAGGAGAGGCGGCCATGAAGCCACCGGCATCCCCAGCAGGCGCCTCTGCCCAGCCAGCCAAAGCTCACATGCTGACACACGCGCACTTGCTCAGGCCGTGTGGGTATGGCTGCTCCCGTCAGGGTCAGCCACAATGGCATCCCTTTCCCATCGTGGCGGCTGCAGGAAGCAGAGGCTCCGTGCCCAAAGGGAGGGTCAGCCACAATGGCATCCACTTTCCCATCGTGGCGGCTGCAGGAAGCAGAGGCTCCGTGCCCGAAGGGAGTCCCTGCGGGGCCGCTGCCAGCAGCGCTTGCTCTGAATGCCGGCACCTCCTCCTGGGCCCAGTGCTGGCCAGCCACAGGCAGACGGGCAGGGAGGGAGGGCGGGCAGGCAGGGGAGGCCCCTCCCACCAGCACTGTCTGGCCAAGGGAGGACTCAGGGCTGCCCGTGCCCTCTCCGTCCCCACCCCCAGCCACCCCAACGCCTTCTGGTTGGCAGACGGGCCTCCTCTGCTGTGGTCAGCCTGTGGGTCGCACTGGCCACTTGTTTCTGCTTTGGAAGAAGACTCGCCCTGAGGCCCCCCAGCCCCAGCTGCACTAAAGATGAGGGGAAGGGAAAGGCCCCCAGCACCACCAGGTGCAGGTTCAATGGGGCCCTTCCACTGCCAGGACAGCCAAACATAGCTGGGGCCCCCATCTGCGGCACACGCTTGGAGCCTTCAACCTGCCGGCTGTTCTGCAACACAACTGCTGTCAGCTCCCCCTTTTTCCATTCCTCAAGCTGAAAAGGTTCTGCTGCAGGACACCTGGGGGAGTGGAATGGGAACCAACAGTTAAAGCACTCCCTCACTGGAACAGAAACTGACCTCAGGGAGAGACTGTTGGTACCACCCATATTCCCAACAGGCAGCAGCTAAAAGGCAGCTCCTCAGCAACTGGGAAGCCGCTAACTAGCCACGCTGCAGAGGGGCTACTGGTGAGCAAGGGCTCCAGAGCAAAGGGAAGCGTGGGGTGATGCTGCACCCAGCGCCATGTGGAGCCAGGCCTCTGAGGCGGACTGCGGAGGAGTGGCATGCCGGAAGAGCTAAAGCAGCCCCCTCATGCCCTAGAGATACTCCCCACCTCTCTCAGCCACCCCATGCTTTCCAGGAGTGACCTTGCTCTATGGTGGGGGGATTGGCGGCAGGACTGTTCATCACCTCATTCCCACGTGGTTCAAGGCTTGAAACCCAAAGACCTTGCTTTCTGTTGTTCCAGAGACCAGGGCCATTTCCGCACTACACTGTTACATGCTATTATTCCACTTTCAACGTCCTGCGGAAACTTGGGGTTAGTAGTTTACTGAGGCAAAAGATGCCCCTCCCTAAACTGCAAACCCTTGGATTCCATAGGATGTTGAAAGTGGAATAATAGCAGTATAAGAATATAGTGCAGAAATGGCCCAGGACAAGGACCAATAGATTCAGATAACAGAAAAGGAGAATCCACTTGAACCTCAGGAAGAACTTCCTAATGGTTAGGGCTGTCCGGTAGTGGAATCTGCTGCTGCCTCCATGGAGTGTGGTGGAGTCTCTTCCTCCTCTGGAGGTCCTTAAGCAGAGGCTGGATGGCCATGTGTTGGGAATGCTTTGATGGGTGTTCCTGCATAGCAGAATGGGGTTGGACTCGATGGCCCCTGGGGTCTCCTCCATTATTCTATGACCTGTCTCTTCTCCATCCCACCTTCCCATTCAGCCTCGCTTCTCCCCCCTGACAAAACAGGCAGCTCCCCCTGTGCCCCCTGGAAACAAGCATGGCTCTCCGCCCCTCCTCTTTAGACCGGGGGTTCTTCCTGCCTGTCACTAGATCCACCTGGGCCCCAGACTTGCAGCCAAGGCCATAATCCGAACAGGAAGAATTAGCACAACCGCTGCACATGTAAGCTCCTCGGTCTCAGGATACTCGGATACTCGACGGGAGGGGGGGCAGGAGAATGAGCATCCAGCTGAGACAACAACAGGGTGCCTCCTGTGAGCTGAAGGCCAGCCTTGGGGGGGGGCGGACTCAGCTTTCTGAGCTGCGGTAGGAGCCCCGAGTGTGTCTTCCTGCAGGGCAGAAGGGGGCTGGACCGGGTGGCCCCTGGGGTCTCTCCCAGCCCTATGGTTCTAGGATTCTACCAGACAGAAACAACTCGGGCCGCTGTCATCCCCCGGAACTCCCTGCCGAGGGAGGCCGCGTTCTCAAGGGGGGAGAGAGCTGGGGTCCTGGGCTGGTAAAATGCCACTGCCCCCTTCGGCCTCCTTCCCTTCAAGGAGAAAGAGGGAGGGGCTCCTGCCAATCAAAAGAACTCCTCTCCCCCGGCCTTTACACATACGCAACAAGCCCCCCCCGAACTGCACCTCCCCTCTCAACCCTCTCCAGTGGTGCACACACTGGGGGGGCCCAAAGCAGAGGTACCCTTTGCCAGGGTGTTGAGAAGCCCCATGCTTCTCCCCCAGCTGCTCTGGCACTCCCTGCCCCAAGACCCCCAGCCCCCCAAAAACACAAGTAGAGCTGAACTGTAGAACTTCCTGCCACAAGATGGGGTGACAGCCACTGACTGACACTTGGGGGTGTTCTGGGGGAGCTATTTAAAGCGAGATCAGAAAGCTCGTGGGGACCAACCAACCCCCTCCTCCATCAACACACCAGATGCCTCCCGATAGCAGAGGCAGTTTGCCTTTCTTTTCCCCAGTTTTGGAAGGGCGGCTTCCTAGGGGAGACAGGCCTTCAGCTATGGGGAGAGGGCAATGGGAGACAGAATGTGGGGATCCTTTTCCTACTGTTTGTTCAAGGTGGGAGCCCCCCCCACTCCCTCCCTGTGGCCCTCACGCTTGAGAGCATCTGTGGACTGTAAGCAAAGAGGTGGGGCAGGGGGTCAGTGCCTCATCATCCCCAGAGCCCCCCCAGGCCAGGCCAGCCTGAAGGGAGGCATTCAGCTGCCCACAAACAATCCCGTGTTTCAGCGACAGGAATGCGACAACAGAAACACTGGCTGTAGGAAGGCTCCACCATCGCAGGGGGGGTTCGCAGCCAGGCCCACTGCTGGGACCAGAGCAGCCCCCTCCCCATCTGATTGTCTGTGGAAGGGAAGGGAAGGGAAGGGAAGGGAAGACAAACAAACTGGGCTGTGGGCAGGGTGTGGGCAGGGCGTGAGGGAGTGGCAGGGCCAGGCAGTGGCTCAGAGCCAGAAAACAGTGCCAACCCCCCCCCCAACATGCAAGTGCCTTTGGGAGGCCTCCTGCTGAGCCCGGAGGAGCCAACAGGGCCAGGGGGGCAGGGATCTCAGGCCCAGGGAGAGTCAGGTCTGAAAATAACCCGCAGCACTCCAATGCCCCTCTGTGAAGCAGCCCCCAGGATATCTAGGGAGTGCTACCACAGCTGGTCCCCAGCCACAAAGGAAGTGATTCACATGGAACCTGCTGGTGGGCCCTTCCGCTCCAGGAAGGCATCTCGGATTGGCAGTGCTGGGCACGGGCACCAAAACCCACCTCCATACCAGAGGGAGTGAAACTTGAAAGCTGCACACAGATGCAGGCTGCCTCGGTGCCAGCCTACCTGCCTAAGCTCCCCAAGACCACCCTTAAGGGTGGAGGACCAACAAGAGAGCCCCCCCCCCAGGCAGCCATGCCTCACCTCAGCCACTACCCCTTCTTCATGGGATCAAGAGTCAAAGTGACCCCAGTCAGGATCTGGGACCCCAGGAATGGGCTCTGGAGGACTTCCTGCCCGGGTAGTCAGGAGATCTAATACCCCCAAGTTGCTCCCCCATAACACTGTTCTGGCCGGTGCCAGTGTAGGTCCTCACAGTGCCTCCTCACACAGGGCACTGGGCCAGCTGTGCCCAGCTGGGTGGCCAGAGAGCCCCAAGCCACTGTGAAGACTCCAAGAGGCCTGCCACCCCCACCATCATCACAGTCTGGATGTCCGGTTTTGTTTCTTTGGGTTGAGTGCCTCTGAGCACGTGCACACTTGGTTTTGCTCAGCAAACAAGCTCTTTCCCCAAAGACAAGGCAACTCCTAAAAGACTGCTCCAAGCCAGCCAGCCAGCCGTCTTTCCTACCAGAGATCCACACGTGGCCTCAGCTTCAGTGCCCACTGCCTGCCTCTGAGGGGCACGCACCCCAGCCCATCTACCAGCCCTCCTGGGCAAGGAAAAACCAGAACAACTTGTCCGGAACCCATCCTGGCGCTTGCCCACCGCAGCCATTTTAGTGGCCATTTAGCTGTTGATCCACAAGGGGAAATGCCACCAACTGGGGGGGGGCGGAGAGTACGGCAGCTTCAGAGTTCTTCTATGGGGGGGGAAGCAAGGATGCTACTGACGGGACCCATCACCACCTGCCCCCCAGCCCGGGATCCTAGGCCCCGAGGGGAGTCCGTTGCGGACAAGGCACCCGCCCAGCTGCTTCAGCCAGGAGGCAGCTGCCTCTCTCTCTCTCTCTCTCTCCCTCCCTCCTTCGTTCCCTTGGGCAGCCAAATTCCAGCACGGAGCCACACCCTGCGGGCGTGCCCTTTCCTCGCGTGCAGAGTGCCAAAACTGAGCCCTGGCCAGCATTCCTCACTACAGTCCCAGTCCCTTGGGGCGGGTGGGCAAGGGGGAGGGCACCCCCACTGCTGCTCCTCTTCAGTCTCAGACAAACATGGCACTGTACGTTTTCGGGGGGATGCCAGAGGGCCTCAGGCACGGCACAGGGACAAGAGAGGTTCTGTGTGTGCTGGAGCGGGACAGTATGAACACCAGCTCCCCAGACTTGGGGGGGGGCGCGGGAGCCTCTGAAGCAAGGCCGGGCCAGTTCTTCCTCCTGCAAGGAGCCCTGAGGGGGAGCACCAGTGGCTGAGTGCCAGAGCTGGCCAGGAAGGGCAAGGCAAAGGGACCAACGCGCCTCTCCAACACACAGTATCCAGAAGGGCTCCTGGAGGCCTCCTCCTCAAGGGCCACAGATGCTCAGCAGCACCATCCCTAGTGCCCAGCAGCCCCTTCCCACAGACCCCCACTAATGCCCAGCCCAGGAGGCCAAGCCAAAAGGGCATGCCCCAGCCATGGGTAACAGAAAGCACGCACACACAAAGACCGTGAGGACCAATGAGGTCAGCAAAAAGCTGTCAAGGCGGGGTGGGCTCACCCATCTCACCCCAGCACCACTTCCAAAACCTGAAGGCCAAGAGTAAAGGACTGAAGGCCAAGAATAAAGGACTGAGGGGCAGGGGGGAGAGGGGCCTGTTCTAAGCCAAAAGGCCTGGCATTGGCCGGCAGCTACCCACACAGGGAGCTTGCCCAAAAGAGGGCACGGGCAACCAGCCTCCGGTGGTTGAAAGCCTCTGGACCAACCATGGCCTTGTGCTCCCCCCACCAAGCCAGAACTCCTTCTTCTCCCTCTCCGAAAAGAGTGGACCTATGGCTCCTGGTAGCAGACCAACCCCATCCCAAACAAGAAAAAAGATACCAGAAGGCACGAAGGGCTTGTGAGCCAGGCCCTGCAGGCAAATGGCCAGGTGCATCCAACCACGTTGCCATCCTCCTCAGGCCACAGGAAAGAAACTGATCTGGCAGAGAAGACCAGTCAAGAGTTCCAGGTGCCTCTTGCACGCTGGTCACAGGGGGTGGCTGAGGGCCCCCCGCTTGGCTCCCTGGGCCAGAGCGCAGATGGCCACTGACGTCCACTGGACAAGATCACCCAGGAGACGCAACCTCCAGCCACCTCACCATCGCTGCCTCCACGATCACCGCCTTGGAGGGGGCTCGCACCCGAGTGAGCAGAATCAACATGCAGCCCCCTCCACCTCTGCTTCACTGCCCCCAGGCCAGAAAGACGCCTGGCCACTTGCTCAGAAGGAGACACCACTTGGGTACAGATGCCTCAACAGCCAGAGTCCAAAAGCCATAAGACTTGGCGGGGGGGGCAGAGCCAATTTAATCCCCCTAAGAAGAAAGGGTACCCACACGCTATGAGCCCCCAAAGAAGCCTGTTACCTGCCCGCCGCCAGACCCCGCCTCCCCACTTTGTGGAAGCCAAACCAAGCAGGCCTGTTTGCCACATGGTGGGGGCAATGCCAGGACTGTCAAGGCGCCTCAGACCCACCAACCTCTAGTGGGGACTCCCACTTCCATTACCCCGGGAAGTGAAGCCTCAGCACAAAAGCAAAGAAGACTGAACCTGTCTCTTCAGGCAGGGAGACCCATGGCAACAGGGTGGGCAGGGCACCAGGAGGACCCCTAGTCCATCCCGCAGGCACCCAGCAAAAGATGCCAGGGTTCTGGGGCAACACTCAGCCTGCTGGGAGGCGGGGACCCCAACTCCCAAGTCTACCCCGGGAAGACAACAACAGTACCAGCTGTGGCAGCACAGCCCGTGGAGCAGAAGGGCTACGGAGGACCCCCCACAGCAACCAGCTGGAAGTCAAGAGAAAACCCAGAAAGCCAGCTAGTGGATTCAGGGCCCCGCCTTGGGCAATCACCGCCCTCTCCAAGAGCAAGTGCAAACAGTGGCCCACACCCCCTTCTGCAAACAGCCTGGCTGGCCCAGGCGCAGCTTCGGAGTGGCCCTCTGTGGGCCAGTGGGGGAGGACAGGGCAGGGGCCTCAGCAGGAGGGGGCCACCTCCAGAGGGCCACAAGGGAGCTGGTCTCCCCTACACTGAAGAGAGCAAGGACAACAGGAACCCTTTTTCTCACAGCCACCACACAGGCCCATGAAGGGTGAATGTTTGCACGGGGCCATATCAACCGCCGCCCGAAGACCTCCCGGGGCTCCGGTCAGTCACCACCTGGTCTGGAGCCACAAGGAGGATGTGCGGGGAGCTGCCAATTTCCTTCTGCCACTGCGCACGCCCACAACGGTGAACCTCGCTCGCCTTCTGATGCCCACCCTCTGAACCCCAGTTTGGGAAAATCTGTCTGAGTTCTTCCAGCAAAGCGCTTCCAACCAATAGCCATCCCTCTAATGTTAAAGTCCTCCAGAGGAGGGGAAACTCCACCACAACCCACCCAGCCAGTGCCGTATTACACTGCCGGACAGCTCTTACCCTTAGGAGAAATCTCTTTTCCTGACGTTCGAAGCCATTGCTCCGTTTCCCACTCACCTGCCTATGTTAAACAAATCCAAGTCTCCAGGGCCAAACGAACTACGTTCCAGGGGGTTAGACGAACAGAATCCCAGGCAACAATCTTTGAGAGCTCTTGGAGAAAAAGTCCCATAAGACTGGAGGGAGACAAAAATTGTCCACATCTCCAAAAAAGGGGGAAACGGAACCTGAGCCAACTTTATAGCAATAGCTAGTGGGCCAGGCTGAGACAAGGGTTTGCCCCTCCGTCCCATCTTTGGAGCAACCGCCACTGGCAATCCCCGTCAGCCCTCCTCAGCGCAGAGCCGCTAACATGTCCCAGTTGAGCTAAACACCAAACTTTCCGGAGATTTAATCCTGCTGACTGTGTTTTTTTAAGCAAAAAAACTATTTTCTGTGTTTAAAAACACAGCGTTTCTTTCCAAATAAAGCGTGACTACGTTAAGCAGCTTTAACGTACCTGAAACTGAAAACCAACCACACCATGGCCGCCAACTCCGGATGATTCGGAAATGCGGTCATGCTCTTTGGGGGGGCGGCACCTCCCCAGGCTGTCTGGAGCCCTGACAGACTGATAAACTCTGTAGGACCCTTTCAAGACTTTCATCTGGCGGACTGGAGCCCCACAGACTGAAAGGCAATGGGCCCTGCCTCTTGTTCCTGCAGAGCAGAGGGGGGCAAATTCTGCGGGTGGGGGGGCACGTTGCCCCGGGAGTCCTTGGAGGCCCCCTCATCAGCCATATTGCCCCCCCCACAATGTCCCCTACAAGGAATAGAAAGGCAGTTTTGGCCTCATCTAAGTTATTTTAGGGCCAGCAAAGCCCTTTGATCCGACAGGAAACGGCTTGCAGATTAATTTATGAGCCACTTCCTGTTGGAAAAAGGCATCGGTAGGCCCAAAATGGCTTGAGGTGGACCCTCACGGGGGGGGTCCTACCCTCTGAAGGCCCTCCTGTGCCTCTCCAGGCCTCTGGGGCCGGCCGGCCACCTAAGGGACCGTCGCTCCCCTTCGAAGCGGCTTGGCAGAGGCCGCCCTCCTCTCCTCCCAGGGAAGCCCAGGGTCCCCCCCGGGCTCTGGGTCTGCAGAACCGCCCCCACCCCCCGGTCCCAGGTGGGGCTCTTCCCGCCCCGGCCAGCAGCCCCCTCCTGCTCTGTGCCGGCGTCGTCTCTCAGGGCGGCTCCGCTCCCTCCTCCGCGGTCTGGACCGAGAAACACCAATAACGGGAAAACGTACCGCAAGAAGCCCTTAAACCGGCGCGACCCCGCATTACAATCAGGACCCCCGAAGACGGGAGGGCGCCCGCCCGGAACCGCTGCCAGGCCCGCCGGCAACGCGCTGCTTAAGCGGCTCTGGAGCTTGTTTTCCACCCCTTTCAACTGCGGGTGTTTCCGCGCAACTTTGCCGGCCGAAACGCAGGAATAAAACCGCAAAGAAAGAAAGCGTCGGGAAGGCAACGCCGCCCTCTGCGGCCGCCGGGCGCCCCCCTCCCGCTCCCGCCGGAAGCGCCTCGGGGGCACCCGGCACCCTCCCAAGCGACCCCCCGCCCCCCAGCCTCAGGCGCTCTCCGCACCGGGGCGGCCACCCGCCCCCCCGCCCAGCGACGCCGCGCGCCCTCCCTCCCCCCTCCCGCCGCGCGCCCTCCTCATCCTCGCCCCCCCGGCCCCGCTGGGCGGATCAGCCCCCGGGCGCACCGCCGCCCCCAGCAAACGGCCCTCGCTCCGGAGGGGGCCGCCGCCGCCGCCGCCGCCACGCCCGCCCCCCCACGGCCGCGCGGGGAGGGGGGATGCTGCGCTTGCCCCGCCCGGGCGCTTCCCCTTCCGGTGGGGCGGGCGGAGGGACCGGCCCCGCTCAGCCTCGCCGGCCGCCGCCTCGGACGATGCGCGCGCTCCCTCCCCCTCCCCCCTGCCCGGGGCCCCCAAACGAGAGGGGCCAGCGCCCCACCCGCTGCGGGAGGGGAGGAGAAGCAGGCGGCCGGCCCCCTCCCTCCCTCCCTCCCTCCCGCCGCGGGGCGGGGGCTTCCCGGCGAACGGGCTGCCTCCCCTCCGCCGCCCGCCCCCCCGCGGCCGAGAAAAGAGGGGGAGGGGAGAGGCATCCTCGGGAGGGGAGGGGAGGGGAGGGGAGGGGAGGGCCACCGCGGCGCCGAAGCAACAGGAGCCGAAACGCCGCCGCCCTTACCGGGAAAGAGGCGCACGATGCGGGGCTGGGCCGGGGGCGACTCCGAGGCCGCCGGGGGCGACGACGCGAGGAGCGGGAGGAGGAGGAGGGCGAGGAGGGCGGCGGGGCGGGCGGCGGCGGCGGCCGGAGGAGGAAGGTGCCGAGGCGGGAGGGGCGCCGTCCCCATCCCGTCGGACCCTCCGGGCGGGCGGGCGGCGGGGATCCCAATCCGGCGGCGGCAGCGGCGACGTCTCCGTCTCCTCGGCCTGCGCCGCCCCGCCTCCGCCCGCGAGGAGCAAAGCCCCGCCCCCGGCCAGGTGGGGCCGTGACGTCACCGGCCGCACTCGCTCGCCCCGCCCCCTGCGCAGGTAGCGCCGCTCGCCCCCCCGCCCCGCCCCGCCCCGCCCCGCCGGCAGGGAGGAGTGGGGAGGGCTCCCCCGGCGCGCCCCGCACGTGCACGCGCGCAGGCGGGCGGGCGGGCGGGCGCAGTTGTTGCCCGCGGGGAGGGGCGGGAGGGGGGCGCCCGGGCGCGAGGGGCAAAGCGCGCCGGGCCGGGCCGCGCAGGAGAGGCGGCTCCTCCTGGGCTGGGCCGGGCCGGGCCGGGTCTCCCCCCCCAGGGGCTGCCTCCTCCTCCTCCTCCTCCGCCGGCAGGGAGGCTGCAGCCCGGGAAGCGCCGGTGTCCCAGATGCAGGCGCCTCGGGGCGGGGGCTGCCCGCCTCCCGCGGGAGGGCCTGGGGGAGCGGGCCGCCCCACGCGCCGCCCCGGGAGTCCCCGCTCGGGGGGGTTCGCTGCGAGGGCTGCTCCTGCGCGCCCCGCTGGCGGAGGAGCCGCGTCGGGGGCGGCCGCCGGGCTGATCTCTTCTGCGCGGGCGGGGGCGGGCGAAATCTTAAGCAGCCCCCGGTGGTGGTCCTCCCCCTCCCCCTCCCCCAGGGGAGAAAGTAGGTCGGCGGCGGAGGGGGGAAGGCGGCGCTGCTGCTGCTGCCGCTGCCGCCGGGCGAGGCGCGGGGCCGGGGCCGGGGGGCGAGGGGCGGCAGGCGCTGCCCCCAAGAAGCGGGGCGGGGCCCGGGGTGCGTTTCCGACCCGCAGAGGGGGGCCTGGAGGGGCCGCTCTGGCCTCCTTGCCGGGGTGGGGCAGCGCGGGGGGGCCCCGGGCGAGGGCTGCGGGCGGTCCGGGCGCCCCGGGAAGTGGCCGGGCGGCCGCCTCGGGAGGAAGGAAGGCGGGGCCCGCGGGCGTCGGGGCCGCCTGGCCGCGGGGTCTCCTCGGGCTCTCTCGCGGTCGCCCTCCTTTCGGCGCCTCCCTCCCTGGGATCGCTGGGCGGGAGGGCGGGCCGGCCGGCCGGCGTCGGTCTGGGGCCCCTCTGTTCGGAGGAGCGGGATGCGGGCCGGCCTCTGGCGGAGGGGCTCCCCGAGCCGGCAGTGGCGGGGGGGGTCCCAGGGCTGGGTGCGGCTCCGCGGCCGGGCGCCCGGCCCTCCGTGGCGGGGGAGCCCCCGGTGCCGGCTAGGCTGAGGCCCGGGCCGGGCGACCGTGGCCACGCCTGGCCTGCACAGGTGGCCCAAAGGCCGGGGGCGGTCGGGGCGTCGACGCCGCCGCCGGGGCTGAAGGCCCTCCCCGTCCTGGCCCAGAAAGGTCCAAAGGCTGGCCTCGCTTCCGAAGCCCGTCCTCGCCTTGTCAGGAGACCGGGAGAGGCTTCTTAGGGGCGGCCCCCCCGCCCCAGAGGGGCCCGCCCGCGCCGGGAAGATGGAGCCCCCCCCGAATGGAGATTGTTCTCGCCTCCGCCGAGCATTTAGCGGGAGCGGCGGCTGTACGTTCGTTGCCCCGGTTGTGCGAACTGACCCGTGGAGAAGCAGCGCGGGCACCTTTCGGGCCGGGGAGCGAGAGCACCGGGAGGCAAGGCGGGCGGGACCTGCGCTTCCCCGAAAGGGAAGAGCCCTCTGGCGCGCTGGGGTGGCTGGGGAGACCCGGTGGCCCCCTTTGACAAGCCGCCCGAAGGCACGGGAGAGGCCAGGCCGGCCTTTGGCCTTTGGGCCGGCCTCGGGGGGGGCGGCGGCGGCGGCGGCAGGACTCCTTGACAAACCACCCCCACCCCACCCCACCCGCCTGGCCTTAGCCGGGACGGGGAGACCGTAGCCACACAGGACGCTCCCTGAATTGGGTGGCCGTGCAGGGTTCGGGGTGCGAGAGCCAAGCCGGTTCCGGTCTCTGAGGATGCGGTTTGTGAAGCGGAGAAGCAGAAAGAGAAACAAGAGGCACACGAGCCTACGAACGCTCTGGCTCCCCCGGAAAGGCAGAGCTCTCTTTGTTCTAAGAGATTGTCTGGGCTTTTCCTACGCGAGTGGCAAAACAGGCGGCCAGTCCGTCAACCCACCGTGCCGAAACGGGCGGGGGGGCCTATCTCACCTCAGACCCCAATTACTGAGGCACCCATCGGCCCGGCGCATGATAGGCTCGTGGCCAAATCTCATTACCTGCCCAAAGCGGAATAGGACGGTCTCTGATCAGGCTTTGTTCTCCCCTCACTGTACCGGACGGCGCGGGGAGTGAAGCACCCATCGTTGACGTTCCTTGGCTGCTCTCACAGGACTGCAGCACACAGGGCAGCCTGGCTTAGCAACGCAACAGCATGAACCCCCCAAATATGTTCCTCGGTGTGAAAGCAGGCGGAACTGAAATGTGTGAGTGTGCAACGCAGGGCCCACCCAGAGGGCCTTGGGCCGAACAGAAATGTGCACGGGGGGGGGCTCCGTGTCCTTCAGGATCCCCCCTCTTTGTGTCCAAAGCGGCATCTCCCCATGTGCTTATTTGCCCCATAGCTGGCCTGGGGGATCCGGCGGGCAGCTGAGCTGGGGCAGCAGAGTGGAATAAAGGCGGTGGGGCACCAACTGACACACACACCCGTGGGGCTCACTAGCTAAGCCACTGTGTTCTCACCTGGGAAGGGGTGACGGCAGCAGAGGCCTGGATCCCTTGTGGAGAGGGCACCCCAGGTCCAGTGGCCGGGGTGGGCGACGGTGGTAGTCGTGGCATCGACGGGGGCTGGGTGGCCATTTGCTGGGGGTTCCCGCACGGCCGAAGGGGGTTGGATTCGACGGGCCTGGTGGTCTCTTCCAACTCCAGGATTCTCTGGCCCCAGAGGCGCCCCTGCACCTCCCCACCTCTGCCCTGCCACCCTAGTGGCTCCTTGGCAGTGGGCATCCCGCCTGATGCCCCCCGTGGAGGAATACATGGCTGCCCAGAACGGGGGATTTGTTCGACTTCTCCCTCCCCAAATCTCTCCCTTGCTCTGGGGACCCCTCCTCCCCGTGCTTGCCTTCTGCTCTTTCTAATGGGGAGAGACCCCACCCCAGTCTGGGAGGGCCCAGCAGGAGCACGGGAGCGGGACCCCTCCCCAGCCTCTCCCTCCCTCCCCTCCCCTCCCTGCCAGCCAACCAGCCAGCCGAGGGAGTGGCTGCCTCAGTCCCCTCATTGCCCTCCTCCCCAGGCAGCAGGAACGAGGGAGGCTCCCTGGTGGGCCCTCAAGCTCCCCCGCTCTCCTGGGCACACGGGGGAGGGACGGGGGGGCTCCTCCCAGCTTCTGGCCTGGGCGGTTGTGAGCTGGCCCGGCTGGCTGCAGAGGAAAGGCTGGGAGGGCCGGGGAGCCTCCGCTGCCGTGTAGGCCGAGACCGGGCCGGGGCCTTGCCTGGCCGCACTCCCTCAGAGGCCTGGCTGGGACTCACCAGGGGGCCGGCTGACGTCCCCCCACGCCCCTCCACAGCCCTTCCCCACGAGGTCTCCCACCCCCCAGCTGGCAGTAGGGAGCCCTGTGTGGGCGCAGAGGGGCTGGGGTTGGGGGGCACCAGGCCCACACTGCCTGCCTCTTGCCTTGATGAGCTTCCCTTGGTTTTGTGGCTGGAGAGTGGGGTGGGGGAGGGGAGGGAGCCCTTCTTCTCCATAGCAAGCCCCCCCCCCCCACCTTGCCAGGCTTCCCTCTGTAAATCGGGCCGGAATCCAGGATGGGCGAAAGGCCTGCTGGGATTGCAGGGAACTCAGTGCTGCAGCCCTGGGGTGGGGAGTCCTGAGGCACCCCATGGTGGCTGTGGGGGAGGGGGGAGGTAGGCCAATGGAGGGGTGCCTCTTGAGGAGAGGGGGGCTTGCTCCTGAGCCCCTTTGCAGGGCGTGACACATGCGCGGGAGCTGCCTCACCTCACCCCCCCGGTCTGTGCTTGCCTCCTAGGTCTGTGGTGGTGTTGGGGTCTTCCCTCTGCAACAGCAGCAGGCAGTCCCCTCGTCTGAGACCCTCTGATTCGCATACGGTGGAGGAAGGAGGCTGGAGCCCAGGTAAGAGAGAGAGAGAGAGTGCTGGGTCTCTGAGACCCCACTTGGGAAATATGCCCTGTGCAGCTCCTGCGTCTGGGAAGGGGGCGCAAATTGTCCCAGTGCACCTCCAGGAATAGCAAGGCCATGCTGCATGTCCGGCCCTCGTTCTCCGGATGGTGCAAAGGAGCAGTCTGCATCACGTGGGGGCTGCTTGGGTGTGTTTTTGGCCAAAGGTCTTCCACAACGTTGGGGGTCACACCACACTGGGGGGAGCTGCGTCCTTTCCTGTTGCGCTTCTTTGCTTCTCTTATTAAGCGGGGGCAGACACACAGGGGCCCGCCATTGATTGCTTCCTCCCTTCATAGAATCATAGAGTTGGAAGAGACCCCAGAGGCCATCCAGTCCAACCCCCTGCTATGCAAGAAAACCCATCAAAGCATTCCCAACAGATGGCCATCCACCCTCTGCTTAAAAACCTCCAAACAAGGAGGAGACTCTACCATACTACATGGAGGCAGCAGTATATTCCACTGCCAAACAGCTGTGATCATCAGAAAGTTCTTCCTGAGATTCAGGTGGAATCTCCTTTTCTACAACTTGAATCCATTGCTCCTTGTCCTAGTCTCTGGAGCGGCAGAGAACAAGCCTGCTCTCTTCTCGACATGACATCCCTTCAAATATTTAAACATGGCTATCATGTTCTCTCTTAACCTTTTGTTTTACAGACTAAACATACCCAGCTCTCTAAACTGCTCCTCATAGGGCTTCATGGCTTAGAATCATAGAATCATAGAATCATAGAAATTCAGAGTTGGAAGAGACCACACAGGCCATCCAGTCCAACCCCCTGCCGTGAAGGAACACCCTCAAAGTCCTCCCAACAGATGGCCATCCAGCCTCTGCTTAAAAACCTCCAAGGAAGGAGACTCCACTACACTCCGAGGCAGCAGATTCCACTGCCGGACAGCCCTGACTGTCAGGAAGTTCTTCCTGAGGTTCAGGTGGAATCTCCTTTCCTGCAGCTTGAATCCATTGCTCCTTGTCCTGGTCTCTGGAGCAGCAGAAAACAAGTCCCCTCCTTCCTCTACGTGGCATCCCTTCAAATATTTAAACATGGCTATCATGTCTCCTCTTAACCTCCTCTTCTGCAGACTAAACATACCCAGCTCTCTAAGTCTATCCTCATAGGGCTTGGCTTCCAGGCCTCTCACCATTTTGGTCGCCCTCCTCTGGACTTGCTCCAGCTTGTCAATATCCTTCTTGAATTGGGGTGCCCAGAACTGGACACAGTATTCAAGATGGGGTCTAACCAAAGCAGAGTAAATTGGTACCAGTACCTCCCTCGATCTAGACACCATACTCCTATTGATGCAGCCGAGAATTGCATTGGCTTTCTTGGCTGCCGCATCACACTGCTGACTCATGTTCAGCTTGTGGTCTATGAAGACTCCTAGATCCCTTTCACACGTACTGCTATCCAGCCACGTGTCCCCCATCCTATATTTGTGGATTCCATTATTTCTGCCTAAGTGTAGGACCTTCCACTTCTCCCTGTTGAATTTCATTTTGTTCGCCTTGGCCCAGCTCTCCAATCTATCCAGGTCATTTTGAATTTTGATCCTGTCCTCTGGCATATTAGCAACCCCTCCCAATTTGGTGTCATCTGCAAATTTGATGAGCATGCCCTCTATTCCTTCATCCAAGTCATTGATAAAAATATTGAACAGCACTGGGCCTAGGACAGAACCCTCTGGCACCCCACTAGTCACTTCTCTCCAGGATGAAAAGCAGCCATTCGTGATCACCCTTTGGGTTCGGTCGGTCAACCAATTACAAATCCAACTAACGGTAGCCCTGTCCAGCCCACATTTTACTAACTTCGTTGCAAGAATGTCATGGGGAACTTTGTCAAAGGCCTTCCTGAAATCGAGATATGCTACATCCACAGCACTCCCTTCATCTATCAAGCTAGTAACTCTATCATAAAAAGAGATAAGATTAGTCTGGCATGACTTATTTTTGAGAAATCCATGTTGACTTCTCGTGATTACCACGTTGCTTTCTAAATGATTAGAAATGGCTTCCAGACCCTTCATCATTTTGGCCGCCCTCCTCTGGACACGCTCCAGCTTGTCGACATCCTTCTTGAATTGAGGTGCCCAGAACTGTACACAGTTTTCCAAATGAGGCCTAACCAATGCAGAATAGAGCCGTACCATTACCTCCCTTGATCTACACACCATACTCCTATTGATGCAACCACGAATCACATTGGCTTTCTTGGCTGCTGGATCACACTGCTGATTCATGTTCAGCTTGACTTCCACTAAGACTCCTAGATCCCTTTCACGTGTACTGCCATCCAGCCACATGTCCCCCATCCTATATTTGTGCCTTCCATTTTTTCTGCCTAAGTGCAGGACCTTACATTTCTCTTTGTTCAAATTCATTTTGTTATCTTTGGCCCAGCTCTCCAATCTGTCAAGGTCATTTTGAAATTTTATCTTGTCTTCTGGGATACTAGCAACCCCTTCCAATTTGGTGTCATCTGCAAATTTGATCAGCATGCCCTCCACTCCCTCATCCAAGTCATTGATGAAGATATTGAGTAGCCCTGGGCCCAGGACAGAACCCTCTGGCACCCCACTAGCATTTCTCTCCAGGATGGGAAGCAGCCATTGGTGAGGAGCACCCTTTGGGTTCAGTCGGTCAAACACTTACAAATCTAACTAACAGTAGCCCTTTCCAGCTGGCATTTTATTAGCCTTTTCTTCTTTTTCAGTTCCTTGAGATCTGACTTTGTTTCCCAGTAGGTACAAAATGAGTGCATATAAAACGCTTCAATGGCTTTCTCGGTTGTCGGTAGCTGTCCATCTCTCACCACTCTTGTTAATTGCTTTCCGGTTGCAGCGCCAGCAACTGGCTTCAAAGAGCTCCACGTGCCTCATTACTAATGAGGGCGTTTCCACTCCCGCCCAAGGGCATTCCCTCGTGGAAGCCATCAGACAGCCCAGCCCTGTACAACTCCCCCGTTTTTTTCTTCCTAATGGTTTTCTGGAACCGTGGGGAAGCCAGAAAGGCTTGTACGCAGAGAATGTGCTGTTGCCTGGGCAGAATCTGGTGAACGTGGCCGGACGACGGTGCGGCCAAAGCCTCGTCTGGAAAGACCGCGACTCCTGCTGGTCATCTAGCAGGGCTTTCTGGACCTGATGCGCTTTGTCCCACCCTGATCCCCTGGCCCAGTCTCTCTCCTGCTCTTGGACCTCCTCCGCGCTTGGGCAGCAAACCCCAAGGAATCCCAGGGGGAGCTGCCGTGGCTGCTGGGAGTCCCGGGCTAGATGGACGGCAGCGCCTGGCTCTGTGTCTGCCAGGCGGCTTCAAGTGTTCTCTTTCAGCCACACACAAGCGGCCGTCCTGCATTCAGGATGCCAGCCTCCCTGTGGCCCCACCACGGCACTGCCCCCACTCATAACGACGGGGGGTGCAAAAGGTCCCTGCGCTCAGGTCCACCCTGGGAGTTCAGTCCTGAGACATCAGAGCCCCTCTCCATCTCCCTCTGCCAGGCTCTGAAGGGACACCCGGCTGCTGCTGTCCTGGGGCCAGTGGGGGCTTTCGCAGTCCCTGGCTGCACTGAAGCAGAGCCTTATGGGGAAGTCCCGCTAGCCCAGTGGATTGCGGCGGGAGGGGGGAGGAAGAATTGGTTTCCTCCAGGGCACTCAGGCCGGAGGGAGAAAGGCCACCTGGCCGGCTGCCAACAAGCTCCCATTTTAATGAAGCCACTTAGAGTGAACCTGATCCCACCGCCCCCGCCTGCAGTTTCACTTGCAGTCTCTCTCTCTCTCTCATTCTCTGACTCTTCCCACCTGCCTCCTCCCTCGCCCCCCCAGGCCACTCTCAGCAGTCCTCCAGGTGGGTCTGGGTGTTCCCTTCCCTTCCCAGGGCTGGACCTAGAGAATCAGAAACTCTGTGGCTGGAGGAGCCAGGGTCACTTGGTCAGCTCTTCTCCTCCAGTTTCACTAAACAAACCTGCCTGTTGTCCCCTTTCCTGTTTCTGCGCTTGCAGTTGCCCCCCTTCACTTCTCCTGACTGTGTTTGCGGAGGGAGGGAGAAGAGTCCCACTTCAGCTCACGCCAGGCCCTTATGGAGTGCCAAGGAGCTAAGCGGCGGTGTGTCCGTGCGGCGTGTCCATGCGTGTCAGTTGCTCCTGATCCCCTGCCTACAGCAGGCACACAGCCAGCCAGAGATTCTCCTCAAGCTGGGTGGTGAACTGGCTGAGCCAGACGCTTTGAGCACAACATAACCAAGTGACGGCGGCCACTGTGTGATCCTTGACGTACATACTAGGTCCTTCTGCCTCCCTGTCAGCTGGCCAGCCAGCCAGCCACGAGGCCGCAGGTGGTTGCTCTGGGCCCCTCCAGGCTGGCATTGCCCTCCTGCCCACTGACTGTCTGGCCCAGCTGCCATCCAGAGGGCTGCCAATCAATGGAGGAAAACAAAGAGGGGGAGGAGAGGTGACACTGCGCTCCTGGGGGGCCTGGCGGGCACAGGAGGCTGCTTCCCCTCAGCATGTTCACCAGAGCTGTTGGGATTCTGTATCCATGGCCTAGAAATGGTATCTTTACCCAGCAGTCCTGCTCTGGCCTCTCTGACACTTTTAAGGGATGAGTTGCCTCACAGGGGCCTCCATGTGGGGAGTGGTGTGTGGAAGGACCCCGTGCCCCTGGGTGTCGCAGCCATGGGCATGGGCAATCTCCAATGTCGGAGGCCACTTGACTCCAAATCCAGCTGGTTGGGGCTACGAGTGAAGAGGGAGAAGGGGCTTCCCACTGGGACACCCAGTCGGCTACTGGAGGGAAGCCCATTTGGACTGTCCCAACTTCAGAGCGTGGCCCCTGTTTTCCCACCCCCAGCCACTAGGCCACGCTGGTTTTGCCTGTTATCACAAGATGGAGGAGAGCAGTTTTCTTGACTGTTAGGAACTGATCTTTCCATGCAGAAGCACGCTGTGACCAAGGCAGGGAGTCAGAGAAGTCGGGGTCGGGCTCTTCCAGAGGTCCCTCCTGGTGTTCTCTCCATGGAGCAGGGAATTCCTGGGTTGCAGAGTTGATTCTTGCTTCTCTTCACTTGCCCTAGCAATTCCCCGCGCTTGCCTCTGCCGAGTTAGAAGAGGTCGCAAGGGCCATCTAGCCCAGCCGGAGTCTGTCACGCAGGAGCACACAGCAGCACTCCTGACAGTTGCCTTGTGTGGGACTGTTGGGGTTCCCCTAGTGCTCCCCACCTGGGGCTCCAGTTCCTTAGGACTAAGCCTTGTGCTCATGCCAGTGGTCAGCCCTCCCTTCTTCCCTCCCTCCCTCCACAGGCGGCCCCATCTTCCTCGCAATGAGCTCAGGGACCAGACGCACAGCGAATGCTGAAGCCGCCGCCACTGCCATTGGTGGCAGACCTGCCACCCGTTCTCAGCCACCAACGGCACCGCCACGGATCCTGGTGGTGGATGCCCGGCCCCCTCATTGGGCTGAGACCTGCCCCAAGCTCTGCCAAGCCCTGGAGCATGTCTTCTGCCTGGCCTGCAGCCTCGGGGGGCCTCCCCGCATCCCCCTCTTTAGCCTCTACGTGGCCCAGAACCAGCAGGAGTGCCTCCTGCCCTTTGTGGTGAGTGGGGCGAGTGGCGGGGGGAGTCCTGTTTGGGGAAGGCGTGGGGGGCGGGGGTACCTCTGCTGGCCCTCTTGGTGGAGCCGAGGCACTTGCTCTCTAGAGCATCACCTCTGCACACGTGGGCCTCCAGATCAGAGCGCCCCCTCTTGGCATTTGTTTCTTCCAGCCGGATAGGAGTGTGCCAGGGCTGGGGGCTGTTGGGGGGCTCTGAGGGTCACTCAGAACAAAACCCTGGCAGGGAAAGCGCTTTTCGTTTGGTGATTTTATATGCCATGGCTTAGTGACACTGGGCCTCCAGAGGGCCAGTTCTGGCCTCAGGCCTGTGGCAGCAGGACCTAAGGGAAGACCCTTGGGGGCACCGACTACAGCAAACTGCAGCCCTTCCTTCGGCTCCTACCCAGGGCCTGGCTGCCGGGTTCCTCCCCTCTCTTCTGTGGACAAGGGGTGCTGCCCCTGCTGGGGGCGGGTGCACACATGCCTGGTCACTGTGGGAAGGGGAGGGTGGGCCAGAGAGGCCTCATTTTGGGCCCTTTTGGCTCCAGAGCCCTTCCTGGGTCTTGTCCCCCTGCTTATCCTCCTCGATGTGGCCTTGTTCCCTCTCCGCTCTCCACTCCCTCTGGCCGAGGGGTCTTTCCCCAAGGGGCCGTGGAGCAGAAGCCAGGGAGCCCAGTTCCCCGTGGCAGCAGCAGCTGCTCCTTTCCTCCTCCTCTTCCTCCTCCTGGTTGCCTGGAGACCAGAGACGAGGATGAGAGGAGGAAGGAGGAAAGCATGCCAAGGGAAGGACAGAGTTCCAGAAGCATTGTGGGGTGAGAGAGAGGGCCTGGTGGTCCTACTCTGATAGATATTTTGGGGTGCTGCAGTTCAGCAGCCTGAACAGTGGGGTAGGTGGATTCTGGGGGGGGGGCTCTGGATCTCTGAATGTGTTGGGTGAGTCGGCAGTGCTTCTGCTTCAGGGCTGGGAGAATGTTTTCTTTGCTTCCTTGCCTCTTTCCTTTCTTCCTGCACTCACACTTCCACCGCCCCAAGTGCAACATTCCCCGATAGCCCACAGCGGCCCTGGAATTCTTCTGGCTCCCCTCCCCTCAGCTAGCTTACTCCCATCAAAGGAAAGCAGCCCCATTGGGCTCCCCACCCCATGAGCTGCACCTGGGACAGGATCCCTGCTTTGTAGGACCCCCACTTTTACCTTTCCCCATGTCAGGGTGCAGCACCCAGGGTGGGTGGGTACAGTCAGGCGTTAATGGCAGGGCTGGCCCAACTCTCAGGCAGCTGCATAAGGCAGCAGGTTTGAGTGGTCACCATAAATAGTTTGGTGGCTGGCTGTTCTTTTTTGAGGGCTAGGGATGGGAGGGTGGGTCTGGTGGCTTTTGTCCTGCCTGCCTGAGCCAGAAGATGACCGGGCTGGCCATTTACTAACATATACTACTCTCTCTCAGGTAGTAGAGTGTCTCTGGCTGGCCCTGATCCATGGCACACCCAGGCAGACCCAGACTTGGGAGTCTGCTCAGGCTACACTTCACCTGAACTGCCATAAGCTGTTCCCAAAAGCCTGCGGCTGGGTATGTGCCTCGGCCTTCCGCCAACCCTGGTCTGAGCTCCTCTCCCTCCCTGCCTCTGCAGCCGGTGAAAGGAGGCTTTGCTCGGCTCCAGAGTTGTTTCGCAGAGCTGCGTGCTGTGCCGGCGGAGGGGGTGTTCCGCCCCAGGGAGGACGCTGTGGTCCAGGCAGTGCAGGATGGGCTCCTGCAGTTCAAGCAGTACACTGGGCGAGGGATGGCTGGTGCCCCCCTCAGCAGCTGCACCATTGAGGTAAGGAGGGGCACGTGAGGTGGGGGGGTTCTCCTGAGGACCACCTCCAATCCCAAGAGCAGGCAGTAGGGCTGGGAACAAGTAGTGGCTCATGTATGTGCGCGCATGCACGCACACACACACACACACACACACACAGGGCAGAGCCCTTGCCCTTCTGCGGCCCATCTGAGGATTCAGGGTGCCACATGGGAGGCCAAGGGGACCCCACTTTCTCTAGACAGTATGCAGCTCTTCTCTGGAGCCCCTCAGCCTCCCAGCTCGCAGCCTGCCAGCACAATGGGGCTTTCAGAAGCTCTCCTCCTTGGGCCTCAGCATGAAAGTGGTCACCTGCCACATCGCGCATGCCTCATTCTTGGTGAGCTGGTCAAACCCTCAGTGCCCAGCCAGCTAGAGTGTTACGAAAGGCAGGAGTGGAGTGTCCAGAAAACAGCCGGGGTGCTTCCAGTGCTTCTGAATCAGGTGGAGTGACAGCCTCCTGCCTTCTGGCCTCAAGAGTTGGGCTTGGGGGGAGGCAGCATGCACACACACCCAGGTTGTCCATTTGGGCCAAGGCTATCAGGCTGAGAGGCCCCAAGAAGGGCTCATCAGCAGGCATTTGTGCCTGTTTGTTTACCTTGTGTTTGCCGTTTCCAACCAGAGGCCTGGGGTGTCCCGAGCTCAAGGCTTTTGGAGGGGACCCAGCTTGCAAGTATGTGGATTGGCACCAGAGTCACATCTGCTGACACTCTGCTCTTTCACGCACCTGTTAAAAAGCTGCAAAACTGCTTTCCTGTTTTTGTGCACCCACAGAGAATGCTTGCTGGGAGGATTCAAGGGATTCCTGCCTGAGAATAGATATGAACCTGGCTCTCCCCACTGGCAGCCTGGGCCTCTGTCACCAGTACGGCCAGGGGATGCCCCCTCTAGCATGCCAAAGTGAAAGGGGGCTGGTACCTGATCAACGCCCCCACGCTCTTGGCCTCTGCCTGGCACAGGGGGATGCCAGGCCAAGCTAGACTGGCCAGTGTTGCCAGCCGGGGGGGGGTGCGCTGGAGAGCCTCTTTTTCTCTTCCAGATTACTGTTGTGACCACCCAGCACAGCACCGAGGTGGCCCAGCGCCTGGAAGCTGGGCTACAGGGCATCGACTTGGTCAGCCTGCGCCAGCTGCAGGTCACCGAGATCACCCGGGGGGAACTGCAGGAGGAGGATGAGCCCTGGCCAGAGGCCAGTGAAGGTGATGGGAACAGCGCCTTGCGGGAGGGTGAGTGTGCCAACCAGGTGACAGAGCTGGTGGTACAGGATGACCTGGTGCCTTTGCTCGCATGCTCGCTCCTTCCAAGGAGTGCGTTGCTATCCGATTCTTTCCAGAAGACTTACTCATAAGCTCAGGATCCCGGCAACAGTTGTTTGGGGTGGGGGGTGACCCCTCAGGGTTCCAGTTGCTTCCTGGTCACTTCAGGGCCAGCCTTGCCTGCTAAATTCTGGTGAAGTCCCCATTAATTCCCCATGCAGGAACAGAGCCTCAGTTTGTGGTCTCACTCTTTGTTGGCACTGCAAGATTTAAGCATAATTTTAAAACAAAGCAGTGGGGGAGGGAGTCAGTAATTAATTCAGCAGCAGCCACTTTTCCTCCCCCACCTGTGCCTGGAGAAGACGGTGTCCAAGGTGGCAGAGACTGGCCCGCAGCATACTTTGAGAGCGGCACCCAGTTTACAAGGGACCCAGGGTGGTCCCAGGAGCATGTGCGTACGGGCGTGTGTATGCTCTCCTTTCTCTTGCCGACCACCTGCTGCGGGGCAGGTGGGTGGGTGCATGGGAGGGGTTGTCAGTGCTCTGCCATCTTCGCCCCAGTTGGAACAAAATTGGGCAGACGGGCGGGCGGGGGTCCAGCCTTTTGCAGATTCAAGCCTGTTAGAGGACATTGTGGGGGAAGGGTTACCAAGGCATGGTTGGCGCCACCTGCTGGACAGAGGAGCCATTGCTGGCGCACCTTCTCCTTGCCCTGCCAGGGTGCCGTGGACCACTTCAGCCAGGACAGATGGCCGCTCCCCGCCTCCCTTAATCTGGAGCCCCAAGCTGCAAGGGGAGGGTTTCCTCCAGCACCCGATGCCCCCTTGCTCAGCCTGGATTAGCCCCCTTCCTGCGCTGTGACTGGTGCTCTCTCCTGTTGCTAGCCAGCTGGGATCACAAGGCTGCTTGTTTCCCCTTTCTTCCTTGCCCCCCCCAGCTTTAATCTGAGAGGTTTAGGAGAATTTAATCCTCAGTGATAGGCAGATTGCAGGTGGCTGAGACAACAACGCCCACCAAGGGCTCCCCCTCCCTGCTTCCCTGGCTGTGGCACAGATGGGTCTTTTTCCTCTTGCAACCCCGCTGGCAGAGATGGCTGCTGGAGCTGCCGCCCCCCTCTTTGGCACAGAGGTGGACCTCCAGATGGTGGAGAATGACGTGGTGGCGCTGGAGGGCTTCTTCAAGACCTGGCTGTTTGGCCACAGCACGAACCGCGAGCACCTGCATCTCCTCCTGCCCACAAGACCTCTTGGCCTTTCTGCCGGCCGGCGGGGCGGCCTGGGTAACCGTCCTTCCCTTTGGCTCTCAGCTGGAGGGCACCAAAGATGGGGGCCCTGCAGCCCCACCTGCAGCTTTCTGGGGGTTCCCTGCCCAGCTGGGTCTCCTGGAAGTCTGCTGGAAGTGTGCATCCAGGAACACCTCCTGCCACCTGCTGGATCTCTTGAAACCCAGCACAGAGAGCCCCCCCCCCAGTTGTGTATGGGGGCAGGATGTGGGCCTCTTGCCTGGCTGCAGCCATGTCCTCCAGTGGGGAGCCAGGCTTATGGGATGGGGATGGGGATCAAGGGGGCTCCCTCTTCTGGCCCCCTGGAGGGAAGGGAGACAGGCACTGCTGGCTGGTCCTTCTCCCCTTGGCATTCAAGCTGGCAGCCCAGTCTCTCCTGGTTCCCTCCACCAGTCCAAACAGCCCCCTCCTCAGCCAGAACCGCCTCTCCTCCAGCCTGCCTGAAGTGCGATCTCCAGGAGAGGCTTCTCAACCCAGCCCTGCTTCCTCCCTTGGGCGCCGGAGACAACGGTGCAAGGGCCAACGATGCTACCGTGGGCTGCTTCTGGATGGCACCCGGCCTAGGCCTGGCACCGCACCGGCTCAAGGTCCTCAGGTACCTCTCTGGGAGGGAGGGAAGAGACCTCCCACCCCCCGTGTCCCACCTGAGCCAAAGGCCTCGGGAAGAGGCACCTTGCCCATCCTTGGACTCTGCAGGCATCTTTCTGGGCACATATAGAACAGAGCCAAGTCTGGGGAACCATGGGGGGACAGCCAGCACAAGGTGAGAGAAGGACAGGGGAAGTCCCTGCCCCCCCAGGCCACAGGGATGCAGGCCAGCAGGGTTCCACTGCCCTGTGCGGGAATGAGCAGGAGCCCAGGGGCCACAGAAAGGAAACTCAGCAAGGCAGCAGCGGCAGCTATGGAGAGGGCCTGGGGGGTTGCTGCCAATCAGACTGTGGGCACCTAGTTGTCTGCAGGAGCAAACAAAACAGGGCCCCAAGGAGTGTGATGGCCCCTCCCCAGTTGCTGCCAGTTTCCTTCTGCCAGCAGGGCGCTGAAAGCAGAGGGGGTGTGTGCCTCCATTTTCTTTGGGCTCCCCCTGATCGTCCGGCCCACCAGCTGCTGGCAACTGAACTGGGATGAGCTGGAAGCCAATCAGCACCACTTCCAGGCTCTCTGTCATGGACTGCGGGTAAGTCCCTGCCATCAGCATGCCAGGGTCCCCAAGGCTCACTGGGGGGCGCAGGGAGTCCGGCCTGGATAGGATGGGTGGCCCGGCAGGAAGGCTGCCCCATCCACAGTTCTCTTCAGAGAGAAGCACAGGTTGGTAGCCTTTTCAGAGCTGCTAGTGGCCCAAGCAACTGGTTCCTAGCAGAGTCAAGCAGAGAGGTGGGGTATTGCTTCTCCTCCCCGCAGCCCCTTATCTGCTCCATTTCTCTTCCAGAACCAGCAATTGCTCCTTCTGGCCCAGTATGAACCCCAGGAGGGGCCCCGCCCCCACGGGGAGCCCCCAGCCACTGTTCCAGTTGCTTCCCACTGGGTCCTTCTGCCCGCGGCCTCCTGCTCCTCCCTCCTCCTTCGCTCTGTGGTCCCCCGAGAGCTTCTCCTGCCTGGCACCTTCCACACACCCCCTGTGGACCCTCCGGAGGCAGCGCTCAGGGAAATGAAGGCAAGTGAAGTTGGCAGGCACTGCCAGGCACACAGCAGGCAGAGCACGGGGGGCTGCTCCTAGGCCAGCTTTTCCAACACACACGCATACCTTTTGGCCTGGCCGAAGCCCCCCAAACGGCCCGTGGTGCATGCCACAGGAGAGCCACAGAAGAAGGGCCTTGGGGCCACTGCAGTCCACTGGCAAGAGGCAGGCTGAGAGCAGATCACTATACCTCCTTCTCTGCAAGGAATGTGGGGTTTGTGCTCCCTGCTGCTGCTCTGGAGCCTCCCAGGATCCTTGCACTGACGGAGGAAGGGAAGTTGCCCCATTCATGCCAGGGGTGGGGGCTGCCCTCTTGCCTGCCTTCTAGACCACCTGAAGGGAGGTTCCTGCCCTGGGCTTTGAGAAAGGGAGACCAAATTAAGCCACCCTCCCTGCTCCCCTCCAGAGCATCCTGGAGGGTCTCGAAGTGGAGCCGACCTTCGACCCCCTGTGCCTGGGCACCCACATCTACCGGACGCTGCAGACCAGCCTAGCCCAGCCCCTTGTCCCCCGCCCACCTCTACGCCCAGCCGAGCGACACCTGCCCCGCCAGGTAGGATGGCCCCTGGCCTGGAGACGGTCTCTGGCATGGGGAGGGAGGGAAAGGGAGGGGACGCATCGGCAGCCAGGGAGGCAAGCAGGACAGATGGGGGCATCAGGACCTCCCTTCCCTCACTGTAGTGACTCTGGCCTTTTCTCTCCACTCCTGCCCGTAGCAAGCTGGCCAGCGGCACGCCAGCAGGGCCCGGGCCACGGTGGCCCCCCTGCGACTGAATCCGATCTCCAGTGCCAACCGGGTGGCCCTCTCCCTGTTCTCCAGTGAAGAGGAAGAGTTCCCAGATGCCCCGTAGGCACAGGAAGAGCAGCCAAGACCAGGAGCATTTCCCCCTCACACACAGGCCCCTGAGCTCCTCGCAAGGCGTGCTCCTGGATTCCAGCATGGGGGCCTGCAGGGGGGTGGCTGCACAGGGGCCTCTCTTAGACCCCCCTCTTCCCAGACCCAGCCATACCGTGGCCAAAGGGGCAGAAACCTCTTGGCCACAGCAGCCTCCCTCGTCCCTCCCCCTTTCTCTCTCAGCCTCTTTCTTTCACACACACACACACACACACACACACACACAATCTGTGTGGTTGCAAAATCCCAGAGCAGAAATGCAGCCAGCTTTACTTCCTCGTAAGGTGGCACTGGGGGCAGGGGCAGTTCTGCTCCTCTCCTCTGAGCAGCTGCTTTCTTCGCTGGATTGGTCTTGGTGGGGCCACAGTGGGGAGGGGGTCATCCTTGTGGGAAGTGCTGTCAGGCAAACATTGTGGGAGGTGCATTTGCCAGGTGGGGGGAGACGGTCAGTTCTCTACCAGCTCAGGAAAGGCCTCTGCAGGCGCCCAGGGCCTCCAGTCCAGGAAGCCCCTGGGGAGACATGAAGCCACAGAGGTGGGATGGATGCACGTACTTGGGGGAAAGGTGGGTTTCAGCAGCCTTCCCTGCATGTGCACACACATGCTTGTGGCCTCCCCAAATCACAGGACCCCCCAGCAGCTCTCCCAAGCAAGACAGCCTTTGGTCTGGGGCTCCGGTGTCATACACCTCCCCTCAAAAAAACCCCAAAAACTAGTAGCCCCACCAGGAAAGTTCCCTAGCCCCCCCCGCCAGCACACTCAGCATCACTGAAATGGCAAGACCCTTTAATATCAAAATAAATCTCTCTAGAAAAATAGTTTTGTAGCCCTCTGTGCATGTTCGGAGATTCGAGACCAAGGCAGAATGCTGGTCCCAGCCAGAGAAACAGAGGGGGACAATACTGGGGACCCCCCACTTGCTCATATCTCCCCCAGGTCCTCATACACGGCGGAGGCTGGGCGGCTGCTGTCCACCGACTGCTCCTCTCCAGGGTGCCAGCGGCCATGCGTGGGCTTCCTGACCCGGCTGTAGACCGGTTCGCTGGTGCCACCGCCGGCGGCTGTGTTGTTGCTGTTGTTCTGGTTGCCGCCACTGCCACTGGTGCCGTTCCTCAGCTCATCCCTCCTGGGCGCCGTCCTGGGCTTGCCAGTGCTGCCCTGCTGGGGCGTGCTCTTCTGGCCCCGGGGGGCTTGCGTGTGGGGCAGGGCTTGGGGGCCTGGGGAAGTCCAGCCTTTGGGGGAAGGCGGGTACGGCGTAGTCACCAGCACTGGGCAAGTAGGGCAGCTCGTAGCCGGAGGGGCTCTCCACGCCCTGAGTCCTCCAGGCCTCGGACGGGAGCCGGGCCTCATCGTAGATGGCGGCCGTGGGGGTAGGGGCGGGAGTCGGCTGGGGAGCCCGCCCCTCAGGCTCGTCATAGATGTGGCCCTTGCCGCCCGCTCCAGGGCCCACTTGCTCATACAAGAGCCACTCAGGGCTCTGAGGCCGGCCGCTTTCGTTGCCCCCTTTGCTGTCCACGGGGTCGGCGTACACGGGGTCTGGCCTGGACAGGGAGCCCCTCCCCACTGCATCCAGGGGCTCTGAGTAGACGCTGGTGGCCGCAGCGGCCTCCTCCTCTAGGGATAGCGGTGGGGGGCTGGGCCGAGGGACCGGAGGGTCTCGTGGGGCGGCCTGCCCCTTCAGGGCGGGCCCAGGCCGCTCCCTTCCCTCCCCCTCCACTGCGCCAGAGCTGAGTGTAGCCGCCAGGGTGTTCCGAGGCACCCCCTCCCGCCGCTGCTGTCGCTCAGGACCGGGGCGGTCCCCCTCCAAGCTGAGCGAGGTGGCCACAGCGGCGTGGAGCTGGCCCACAACCGAGGCCCCGTCAGCGGCAGCGTCCACGGAAGCCCCGCTCCGCCGGTTCTCCTCCACTTCGGCCTTCTGGGACTGTATGGCTGCCTCCACCAGGCGGAAGATTTCGTTCCCTTGCGTGGTCTCAAAGGTGAAGTTGCCAGGCCCCGATTCACAGCGCCGGCCAGCCTCAAAGGAGAACATCACCTGCCAGGGAGGAGGATGAGCCTCAGTCACCGGGGCGGGGAGGGCAGCCCCCCCCGCGGACACCCATAGAAGAGCCCTCAGGACAAGCACCCTGCTAGGCGGTCGGTGTTTCTGAGGGAAAATGGCCGCCGGCCAGCCTTCCCCCGCCCCCACGCAGCCGGCCAGTCCCCAGCAGGCCAGCCTGGCTCCCCCTTGCCTCTCCCCACGTGCACGCGAGCCCGCCCGTCGCGGCCGCTCGAGGGCCCCACCTTGTCCCGGCCGTATCTGCGGAGGAGGCGGTAGGGCCAGGAGTAGAGGGGCCGGCCGGAGCGGGAGTCGGCCAGGAGGAGCCCCTCACGGGAGGCCTTCAGCAAGTAGCGCCCCTGCAGCCCGCAGCGTTCGGCCGCCTCCGTCTTCTGCGCCGTCACCCAGAACTCGCTCACTAAAGCCAAAGGGGAAGACGGGAGGAGGCCGGGCAGCCACTGGCTGGTGGCTGTCGCCTGTGCAGCAAGGGGCCTGGAGAGCCCGCTGCGGGTGGCTCTGGGGCAGCCGGGCCACAGCCACCCCAGCCCCCTCGGCCCCAAAGAAGGGCCCCACCTCGCAAGCCTGTTGTTTTGTGGCAGCCCCGCCCCACTGGAGCCACCACCCTCCAGGGACGGGGGGGGGTTAGAGAGGCCAGGGAGGCCACGCCCCCTCCCCGACACCGAGCCCCGCCTACCTTCCTCTTGGGAGAAATAGATAGAGTTTGTGGCCATCTCCCAGGGCTGCTCTCTGGCCCGGTCGGCTGCCGGCTGCGCCCCCTGGCCAGGGCTCTGCTGCTGCTGCTGCAAGAGAGAGAGAGAGAGAGGCAGGTGGAGGGGAGTGGGATGGGGGGCCACGCCTCCCCCCCCAAACGCGCAGCCCAGGCAAAGAGCTCCCGGGGCCAGCGGCGGAGGGAGCGCCGGGCAGTTTCCCACCCCCTCCGCAAGGGCGGCCGGCCCGGGGGCTTCCGTTCCGCCCGTCCCCCTCCCCCCACTCACCGGGAAGGCGGTCTCGCAGAGCCTCTCCACCCAGTCGGCGGCCTCCTGGGGCTCGGCCGCGAAGAGGAAGGCGCGCTGGCTGGTCTCCAGGCGGAAGGTGGCCAGGCCCTCCCGGGGGCCGCACTCGGGCGCCGGGGCCACGCTCACGCAGTCCGCCAGCCGCACGATCTTCTTGTCCAGGCGCCGGGTGCCCGCGCGCTCCCCCGCCCCCGCCGCCGCCGCCGCGCCCTCCTTGCAGTCGAAGAACTCCAGGCGGGCCACCCCGTGGGCGCTGGCCGGGTAGAGGACGAACCAGCTCTTCTTCCACCGCTGCGTCGGGGGGACAGGGGGGCGGGCGCGTGAGAACAGGGCCGGGGGCCTCGGGGGCCTCGGGGGAAGGACCCTCCCCGCCGGGCCCCGGGCGAGAGAGGCGGGAAGCGCTTCTCCGCTTGTTGTCTGCTCGCTTTCCCAACCCTGGCAGGGAGCGAGCGGGGCAGAAAGGAAAGCGGGCGAGGCCTCGGGAGAACGAAAGCAGAAGTTCCCCCTCCCGAGAAAACTCACCAGGAAGCTCACCCGCAAAGATCGCCCCGGCCCTCGCCCGCCCCGCGCCCCGCGCCAAGGCCCCGCGGGCTCCCCCGAGGCGGGCGGCGGGCGGCTCAGTGGCCCGCGGGCTCCCCCGCAACTTTCTGGCGGCCAGGCCGCGTGTTCCGGGGCCGGGGGAGCGTGGGAAGTCCGGCCCCCGCAGCCTCCCTGACGCGGCGGCGGCGGCGGCGGACGAGGAACGGAGGCGGCCCAGAGCCGGCGGAGAGCGCGGAAGGGCCTGGGGTGCGAACGCGCGCGGAAAGCGACGCCTGGGAAAGCGCTTCGCTGCTCCCCTGCCCGCGCCGACCGCGCCTCGGGACGCTCCCCCGCCTGGCAGGCGCGGAAGCCGCCCCCGCCCCCTCCAGGCGCAGGAAGCGGAGCAGCCGGGGCGCCCCCGGAGCCTCTTCGCCCGGACTGAACCAACGCCGCCGAGGGGACCGCGCCGCCGCCCCTCCGCCCGCCCGCCCGCCTCCACCGCCCCCTCCTCCTCCCCGCCGCCCGGCAGCCGCCCCCCGACCCCTCCGAGGGCGCGCCGAGCGGGGCTACCTTGCCGCCCAGGAGCAGCCCCGGCGGCTGCTGGAGCAGGAGCGGCCCGGCCTTCACCGGCGGGTCCATCCGGATGGCGGGCGGCGGCCGGGGGAGCCGAGCGAAGCGAAGCGAAGCGGAGCAGCCACTCCGGAATCGGAAGCGGAGCCGCCCCCGGGCGCCACTTCGGAAGGGGCGGGGCTCCCTCCGCAACGTCACCGGCCGCGCGGGAGGGGCGGGGCGGCTCCTCCTCCCCCCTCCTCCTCCCCCTCCTCGAAAGAGGCGGCGAGCGCGGCTGGGCTTCGGTCCCGGAAGGCGGCGCCCCCGAGCGCGTGCAGAGTGCCCTGGGCTGGCCCGGCGGCGGCGGCGGCGGCGGCGGGGAGGCGGGGCGCGGGTGAAGAGGCCCGGGGCGCGTGGGAGCGAGCGGCTGCCCCCCGAGGCCTCTCACTAGGAAACCAGCCCACCCGCCCGCTGACGAAAAGGGGCGGGGGCTCTCCTCCCGGGGCGGCGGGGCGAGGTTTCGGGGGGGCGCCTGCGGCTGCCGGCCCCTCCGCCGGGGCCGCTCCGGGCAGGATCGCGCCCGCCTCGGGCGGCCCCTGTGACCGCCGCCGCCGCCGCAGGAGAGGCGTCCCGGCCCCCGGGGATTCCGGTCCCTCTCCGGGCCGTGCGCCGCCGCCGGGGCCAGCCGAGCACGGGCGGTGAACCGGCGGGCCGGTGGGCTGCGGGGCCGGAGCGAGCGCTGTCCGGGCGGCCCCTCTTTGCGCCTTTCGGGTCCTGGTTGTGGCCGCCCCGCGTGCCCAGGAGGATCCCAGAGGCGGCCGGCGGGGCGACGGGACCCGGTGGCGGAGAAGGAGGCGGCGGCGTTCAGAGGGTCCCCGCGAGAGGGGGACGGAGCACAGACCCAGCCGAGGGGGCGGGGGATCGGCGGTTGGGGGGTTCCCGCTCGGTGTAACGGGCTGGACTGGACGGCCCTTCCTAGGACTCTGTGTAAGAGACGGGAGGGCCCCCGTGGTGCCCCCGAGGGCCACGACCCCTCCCAGCCCTGCTGGGTTTCCTGCGCCGCCTCCGGCGCTTGCGAGCTGAGGAGCCTCCCGCCCCCCCGGCCTCCGCTGTGCCGGTCGCCGAAGCCCGCCGCGCCGCCTCAGAAAGGCCTGTCCTCCAGGGGGGCGCGGGCGTCCCGGGGGCCCTCCTCTCCTGGGCCGCCTGGGAGTGGAGGCTGGGAAGACGTCCCCTGCCGGGCTGCCCAGGCAGGAACCCGGGGGGGCAGGGGGCAGCCTCTTGGCTTGCTCTTTCCTCCCCCTTCACCCGGCACCCCAAGGGCCCCCAGACTGGGAGCAGAGCCCCCTCCAGACCCACGTGCTGGTCCCAGCAGGACTGGGCAGCTAGCCTCACGCCCAGCCCGAGCGAAGCCCCCACCTCTCCGTGCGCCCGGCTGCTGCCATCTGCCACTTCCTGCAGAAGCCCCAAGTAGGCTTTGTGGTGTTGGGGTTACCGGTGAACCCTCAAAAATACATTTGGACCCAGACCTACAGTACTGGCTCTGTCAGGGGCTACCGTGAGTAGGCAGAGTGAGTGCAGCAGGCGGGAATAATCCCCACCTTTGGCCCAAAGGATCTTCCCCCGCCCCCGGAAGAACACAGCAGAAACCACTTGTTCCGTGACAAAGGGGACACGGCTGTCCACGTGTGCATATTTTCCACTACTCAGAAGCTTAAGAAACCCGTGCCTCCAGAGCAACTTCTGCTGCTGGGAGTGCCAGTCGCAGAACCTGCAGCTGAGCCCTGAGGCCCCTGAGCCCGCTGCAGAGGCCCTCGGCCCACTTAAGGATTCCCAAAGCCAGACGCAGCCTCTGGAGGATCCCCTGCCCACCCCTCCGCTTCCAGAAGGAAATCCTCTTCCCCTTAGCCCAGGCGTGCTTTACTTGCCAGCTAATTTAGAGCGGGGGGTGGGGTGGGGGTTTCTCCTGTTGCCATGCGAGGGGAAGGGTGCGGAAGTCCTTGCTGACTTGCTTGCAGTCACAGGTCCGGATCTGCGCTCTTTCCTGGTCGCCCCCCCAATCGGAATGAAATTAATGGCCAGGACTGGAGATTGTGCCTGCGTAGTGTACATCCACACCCCATACTTAAGTGGTAGTTGTGCTGCCCCCACCCCCGTTGAATACCAGCGTTGTGCGACTGATGGTGTCTCTGCCCATGTGCTGGCTGGTGCCTCTTGTCCCCTTTGCACCGTGGGAAATCAGCGCTGAGGGATGTTTTCCTGGTCCCGGGGAATCAAGTGCTGGCAAGGAGCTTGTCACCTCCCAGAATGTGCAGCTGCACATGCGGTGGTTACACTTGTGGAGCGCTGGTTGCGCGCCCATGAGATGAATTCTTCCACAGCCCAACAGCCGAAGAGGGCAGCCGTAAGGGAACTTGCATATCGTGTGGAGATTAACGGGATTCCAGCCAATGTAAATGGCATTTGGATTGCTCTTCAACGTCTCCTTTTAGATACCTGGAGGAGGATTACTTAGCAGTAGAAGTGGGCAAATTCACAAAAACAATAAAGAAAATAACACCACCACCACCGATGGCCGTAAAGCTTTCCTGCAGGCAAGAGCATCCTGCTGAGGCCTTTTGTGGGGGGGACCAGATCTCACATGGTGGAGGTCCAACCAGTCACTCTCCCTGTCAATCCGTGTGACCCATTCTGCATTGCCAGTGGGGCCCTGCAGCCCAATGGGGAGCATGGGGGAGCTTCTGTCCAGGGCCCCCACCCCTCTCTTCTGTGTTCCCGCGCCTTCTGTCATCCCACGCCGCCACTGCCGCACCCACCAAAGCGCACCACCCTATTCCCTGTCCCTATGGTCAGCAGCATTCCTTTCTGACTGTCCTGGGGGTCACCACCCCCACTGCAGGGCCCAGTCCTGGCTACCTTTTGAGACCTGCCCCCCCCCGAGCTCCCCCAGCAATGTGAGGTTCCCTCTTTGGCTGTTTGTGTAACTCTGTTGTGTCCTGTCCCTCCCGCCTCCTCCTTTTTGGGGCACCCCACTCTCCTCCCAGCCCTGTGAGGTAGGCCAGACTGAGCATCTGTGATGCTGGGGAGGATGGCCCTGCCTTGGCCAGCAACAGAGAGTCCCAGAGGAACAAAGCTTTCCAGGAGCCTGCCTGGGCTGGCAAGTCAGAGCTCCCCCCACCACTTTGTCTGTCCCCTCCCTCAGAATCACCGGTCCCAGATTGGCTTAGCATTTCAGGGATGGTCAGGAACCTATGCCGCCCCCTGCTTGGGGCCTTTGAGGTCAGAAGGGGCCCCTCCTGGCTGCCTCTACTCTCAAGGCTCCCTGCCTTCCAGCCTCTTCCTTGGCAGCTGGAGAAGGTCAACATCTGGAGCAAAAGCTCCCGCCAGCCCCCCCCACATGGAATGTGGTTGCATAACAGGGGGCGGGGAGAGGAGGCACTGGTTGTAGTGTCTCTGGTTACAATATGTTCCCAAGGGAGCCAGGCAGGGGATCTCCTTCCAGCCCCATTTAGTGATGAAGGAGGGCGGCTGGAGGGTGTCCAGTGGAGGGGAGGCAGGGCACCGAGGCGGCCAAGCCAGCCATCCTCAACCTGGCTGGCAGCAGGGCTTCTTCTCTCCCTGCCTGGATGAGGAGGATGTCATGGCTGGCGGGCCCTTTCGGGAGTGGTTCAACACTGCAGGGACTGGGGTCCCTTCCCATTTTCTTACTTACTGGAGCGTGCTTCCATTACCCACCCAGCCAGTCCCCTTCTGTCCTCCTTAACAAGCCAGGAAGGGTAACAGTCTCGCACACACAAAGTAGCTCTCACTTCTCCAAGGATCCTGTCCACTTCCTTGGGATAGACAGGCTGAAAACTGTCCATTCCCATTGGACAAGCAAGAGCCAAAATTACATCTGTTAGATCTGTATTAATTATAACATCTAAGCCAGAACAGATCTGAGCAATTCTATCTGAAAAATACTTAGCAAATTGTTCACATTGGGTGATCGAGTGGTCTAGATTCTGCCCTATTGGGTCAAGGTGTAAGAGACCCTAACCATTCAAAAAAGCTCCTCTGAATGGTCTGTGCAGGTGTCATGGTGGCAGAAAAGAATAATTGGCTGTCCACGTTGCTCAGACGCGCAAACGCTCTGGGGCTTCCTGCAACGCCGCTCTAGGCTCGCTCTCACACCACCAGCTTCCTGGAAAACCAGGGGGCTGCTTTGGGTCCACTCCATGAGAGGCCACACAGGGGCAATCATATCCACCCCCCTGGTCATTTCCCTGATCCAGAGGTTGATCAGGACCTCAACAGAACTGCCTACCAAGGCAGGAGGAACTCCCCAGGAGGCATTAGTTGGACCCATAAGCCTACTCCAGTGGGCCATCTTAATAGGTTCTCCTCACCTGGAGAGGTTCTGAGTCCCAGCCTATCTCAGCCCTCCGTGACAGTCCATGCCAGTGCAACTGTAGACAGTTCTCGCACTCAGCTCACCAACACCCACTCAGCACAGAAAATGAGGTGGCTGCCTGGCAGCACGAGCAGGGACAGACAGCACTTGGAGCAGACTCAGGGCTGTCGTGGCAGACATGGTCCTGCATTGCTCCCAACAGGCGGTCTCAGCGTGTACGTTGAAGCCCCCCGCAGTACAACCCAAGGGGGCTCAAACGCCAGGACCACCCCAGGCAGCTCAGGAAGAGAGGATGTTGATCCACGGGGGTGGGGCAGTCCAGCAGCAGCATCCCTAATCTGTCCCTGCCACCACCTTCACAGAAACACATTCAAACCCAGCAGACTGGGGACAGGATCCTGACAGAGCTCTCAGCAACTCTGCCTCCTCGCCCCCAGGCCTGGGCTGCTGCGGCACAGAGAAGCCTGGCACACAAGCCGGCGGAGACTGACTCCTTTCCCCAGTTGCCAGCCTCAACCATCCAGGTGGGCATGCTCATTCAAGAACCAGTCGCGACGGGCAGCTGTTTTCCCGTCCACCAGTCGGACCCTTGCCCACAGCATTTCCAGCCTAGAGCGACTATCGCAGTGGCTACCCAGACAATCTGATACAGGGCAGCTTAGGAAAACCAACATTCTCTGTGGGGTGCCTTTCCCACAGCGACCTACATGTCTTCCCTTGCAGAGGCTTCCTTAGCCCAGTCCCACTTGTTGCACCTCCTGTTCCCAGGTAGAGACCCCACACGACCTGTTCCCGGCAAGCCACAGCAGCAAGGGGCCTTCTCTGCCGGAAAGGCCTACTCGGGTAACAGGCCAGCACTGGCTTGGCTGGTCGTCCTTGGTTTTTGATTTTCTGACTTTATTAAAACCTCTCTTTTGATTCATAGGACAACAAAAGCATAGATATTTCCATCAACACTAACAAGGTAACATAACATGACTACCAAAGGAAAATTACATCCAACATCATCAGATTTCTTACTACAACACCACATTACATATGTCACTTAAAAAGAATTCCTCTTCATCAGGGAGGCTGGGGGACCCCACATAGAGGCCTCTCTGTTAGCATATGCAATACAGCTACATGAAATACTGTCCTCCCTCCACATTTGCGGATTTGACCTTTGCAAATCTGATTATTCGCGAAGCGCGCAGGTGCCTCCCCACTTCTCCTCCTCTTCCCATTCCCTTGTGTTCTGCTTGGCATGGAGAAGGAAGACAAGCACCCAAACAAAAGGCAAAGAAATGGGGGGAGGCACGTGCGTGGCTCCCTTCTCCTCTCCACAGCCCCCCACAATCCCTAGCTCTGGCCCCGGCACACAAAAGGCAAGGAATGGGAGGGGGAGCTCTGGAAGGGAAGTGGAGAGGTCGAGGGGAAGTTACTCATGGTTTTTCCACTTTCCCAAGGGTTCTGCACCCCAAATCCTTGCAAAAGTGAAGGGGCAACTGTATGTTCAAAATAATCTTTTATTATTGTGCCTCTGGCTCGTCTCATATTGCAGGCAAGTTTCTTGGAGGGTGGAATTGGCTAGGCTCTGTCTAGCCAAAAACGCATGGGTAAGTTGTTGGGTGTCTTCCAGCACTGGGCTGGTTCCATGCGTTCCACCAAAAGCAGAAAGGATATCAGCTCCTTATGGTGCAAGTTGGTGTTTTCATCCTCAAAGATGGGTAACAGAAGAAAAGCAATACAGCACTTGATTTTTGGTTGGTATATTGACAATGATCTGCATGATCTCATTCCAGAATTTGCTAACCTTTGGGCACTCCACCCCAAAATGTTTTAAGGTACAGCACAAAGGACAGGTGATCTGAGTAAGCTTGTCTCAAGTCCAGTGCCACTTTCGGGCTAGTTTCAGTGCCCCACTCCTTGCTGCTGGAGGAGATCGAGCAGCGGTAAAGGAGCAAGGATGAAATTTTAGACTGTTGTACATCTGCAATTTCTAAGCTGAGGTCTGTTTCCCGGGTGCATTTTGCACTGAATGGGTTTCCAATTTTATGTCTGTTATATGCTTATAAAGCAGAGAAACGAAGCCCTCAACTCTGTGACAAGCACCAGCCTGTTCGACCTCGGCAGCCAGTCGAGGAGGCCCATGGTGCTTGGCCCATGTGCCAGCGAATGAGCTTGTTGGAAGTCACTGCAGCTGTGACTGCTGCAGATGTTAACTTAGTTAGAATGCCATTGAGGCGCATGGGCTTGCCATTGTCAATCAAGTCACTAATTGTCCATTAAATGATTGTGCAGATGATGGTTGGCCAGTCAGATATTTTGCCCACTGTTGCCAGATAACCAGTGTTTCTTTTAAGAAAGGATTTCTTATTCTGCTTAAAGCTGTCTTAATTTTTAGAAGAAAGTGACTATGTTTAATCCACATTCAGAGTCTACTTCCACACAGGTCCACTCCGGGAAACCCTCAGATTTAATAAGAAATGCTGCTTCTTTTAGCTGAAATACTTCAAAATACAGAGACAGATTAGGAATGGACAAACCACCTTTTCCAGATTGTGCATATTTTATCAAATTAATAAATCTTAACTTCTGTTGACTGCCTATGAAATTTTCAATTTGCTTCCCCCATAGCCTTAACCTTTAATGTAAAGGAGGCAAAAGAAGCAGCTGAAACAAACAAAAAAATCTGGAAGGACAAATATTTTAATTAGAGCCAGTTTCACTAATAAAGATAAATTCAGGTGCTTCCACTGAGTGACTTTTGTCTTCAGCCGTCTATCAAGTGGCATATAATTCCTTATTGCTGATTGCGACCACTCTTTAGTTATGAGCATGCCAAGGTATTTCAAACAAGAAAATTTCAGTAATGCAAGGGTGCCCTTTACACAGACCAGCTGTCCCTTTGGGTCCCAAAAGGTTCCAGCGTCTTTGAACGTGGAGCCCACAGATAATAGGACTGCAATTCCTCTTGCTTTGGAGGATGCACCTGCTCAGGTAGCTATGAGATAACATATTCCAATTAGATCTGGGCCTGTGGGTCTCCTATGGAGGGGTAGCATCTGGGTAGTTGGATTTAATTTGGTGCAATGCTCTCCATCTCTTTACTGGGGAGCATAGAATCATAGAAATGTAGAGTTGGAAGAGACCACAGAGGCCATCCAGTCCAACCCCCTGCCATGCAGGAACATCCTCAAAGCACTCCCTTGGACAGATGGCCATCCAGCCTCTGCTTAAAAACCTCCAATGAAGGAGACTCCACTACACTCCGCGGCAGCAGATTCCACTGCCGGACAGCCCTGACTGTCAGGAAATTCTTCCTGAGGTTCAGGTGGAATCTCCTTCCTGCAGAAGTCCAGAACTGGACACAGTATTCAAGATGGGGTCTAACCAAAGCAGAGTAGAGTGGTACCAGTACCTCCCTCGATCTAGACACCATACTCCTATTCATGCAGCCGAGAATTGCATTGGCTTTCTTGGCTGCCGCATCACACTGCTGACTCATGTTCAGCTTGTGGTCTATGAAGACTCCTAGATCCCTTTCACACGTACTGCTATCCAGCCACGTGTCCCCCAGCCTATATTTCTGCATTCCATTTTTTCTACCTAAGTGTAGGACCTTACACTTCTCTCTGTTGAATTTCATTTTGTTCGCCTTGGCCCAGCTCTCCAATCTATCCAGGTCATTTTGAATTTTGATCCTGTCCTCCGGCGTATTAGCAACCCCTCCCAATTTGGTATCATCTGCAAATTTGATGAGCATGCCCTCTATTCCTTCATCCAAGTCATTGATAAAAATATTGAACAGCACTGGGCCCAGGACAGAACCCTGTGGCACCCCACTAGTCACTTCTCTCCAGGATGAAAAGCAGCCATTCGTGATCACCCTTTGGGTTCGGTCGGTCAACCAATTACAAATCCAACTCACAGTAGCCCTGTCCAGCCCACATTTTACTAGCTTCATTGCAAGAATGTCATGGGGAACTTTGTCGAAGGCCTTCCTGAAATCAAGGTATGCTCCATCCACAGCATTCCCTTCATCTATCAAGCTAGTAACTCCATCATAAAAAGAGATAAGATTAGTCTGGCCTGACTTATTTATGAGAAATCCATGTTGACTTCTCATGATTACCGCCTTGCTTTCTAAGTGATTAGAAACTGACTGCTTAATGATCTGCTCCAGGATCTTTCCGGGTACCGATGTCAGGCTGACTGGGCGATAATTATTTGGGTTCTCTTTTCCTCCCTTCTTGAAGATGGGGATAACCTTTGCTCTCTTCCAGTCTGCTGGAACTTCTCCTGTCCTCCAAGATTCCTCAAAGATTATAGCAAGCGGTTCTGAAACGACCTATTTAACAATCACCAAACACACAACCCCAGATGAGGGAGACTCCCCAATTCCTGGGGTCCTGTGGCCAAGCCTGATTCTCAACTACCCTTGAGGGTCAGCAAGGGGGGGTTATATGAAGCTGGCAGTAAAGAGTCACACAGTCCTTTAGAATGGGCCCGGATTGCCCAACAGAAAGAAGGTTAACTGAGTGAGGATGTTCTCACACCCTTCCTCTTCTTTTGGTTTGAAGCTGGTTCCTCAGCAGCCTTTTTCTCGCGGGTTTTCCTTGCCATCAGCTCCTCACGCTTTTTCAGTGGTGGAACATCCAGGCTTTCAGATCTGTGGTATTTGAGATGTGAGGGATGCTGTTAACTGTGCCCATTCCTTGGCACTAATGATCTTGAAGGGAAACTCACATCGATAGCGGATTCCCTGGTTACAGAGCTGCTCGGGGACTGGGGGGAACTCTTCGTGGTGTCGAAACGTGTCAGTGGAGATGTCCTGGTACACACCCCCATACTGCAAATCAGGCAGAGCATTAAGTGCTTCCAGGACTTGCATTTTGCAGGGCTATTTTGTAAATTGCCCAATCACATCTCTGGCTCTTTCTGGCACCTGTGGCTCGGGCTTTACACCTGGGGATCTGCGCACATGCTCCAGTCTTCTTCTGTCAGCCTCCGGCCAGGGCAGAGGGGGGTAAGCCGTACTACGCTCAGCGGGGCAACACGACCATCGTTCTCCTTCCTTTGCAGAATCTGCGAAAACAAAGATGAAGCCTGCAGCTTCTGCTCTCCTGGTCCTCCAGCTTCCCCTCACGGAGAGCCGATTAAGCAGCCGTGCTTTAAGCTACGGCCTGGCGCTCCTGACGCCAGAAGTGCCGGCTGAGAGTTTGGTCAATCTGAGGGCCGGGGTACCGCTCATTTCCTTCTTAAAACCTGCCCTCGGTTCTTCAATCCAGCCTCCCCCCGGCCCTGCTGTTTTTTGTGCCAACGCCTGCCATAGCCTCCTCCTCCAAGCGCCGAGGGGACTCAGCCCCGGGGGCTCTTGGGCGTAAAGCAACCCGCAAGGGCCGGCGCCTGCTTCCAGAAGCGGGTTGAGACATCCCCCAAAGCGGATCGTCAGAAATCGTGAAGCGCCGCAAAGGAGAGAGCGGGAAGGGGCTCAACATTCCCCGGAGCAAAAGAGCAGGGCGGCCCTCCTGGCTCCCCCCAGCTGGGCCGCTCTGCTCCCGGTGGTGGGTCCCGGTCACCCCAATTCCCCCGTGCTGGTCCTCTGAAGGAGGGCTTCCCCAGAGGCCCCTCCCCAGGCGCCGGGTCCCAGGGCAGCGGCGGGGCTTCCTCGGCCTGGGGGGGTCGCTCCGGCTGCGCCCCCGTCCCCCGCGCTTCCCGCCGCCTCCGCTTCCCGCTCGCGTCCTCGCCTCCCGCGCCCGGAGGGGGGCGGCGGCAGAGGAGCCCCGGCGGGGGCTTCCAGGGGGCGGTCCGCCTTCAGGGGCTCCAGCAGCCCCTCGCCGCTTCCCTCCCGGGCGGCCGGGGCTCGACGGCTTTCTTCCGGGAGGCCCCCTCCTCCTCCTCCGGCGGGCCCGCTCTTCACCCGCTGCCCCAGGCCCCGGAACCAGCCGGCCCGGGAGACGGTGGCTTCGCGTCCAGCGACGAGGCCCCTCCGGGGGCTTGGGGAAGCGGAGAGGCGCCTCCGGCCCGGCCCGGCCCCGGCTCCCCCCGGGGAACAGGAACGCCGGAGGCGGAATCCCCCCTCGCGGCGGCGGCGGGCCTCGGCCCGGCCTCTCCCTCTCTCGCCCCTCCATGGAGGACCCCCGCCCGCCGCCCACCCCCCCGCCCGCCCAGGCGCGGCGGCGGCGGCGGCGGGGAGGGCGGGCTGCCCGGCCGGGCCGAGTCCCGCCTGTTGCGGCCGCGGGGGGGGGGCGGCCGGAGCGGTCCGGGAAGGAGGAGGGGAGGGGCCGGAGGCGGGGCGGGGGCGTCCCCTCAATCCCGGCCTGGGAGGGAGGGAGGGAGGGAGCGAGGGCGGGAGCCAGCCGGCGAGCCAGCCAGCGACCCGAGGGCTCGGACGGGGCTGTGGAGCGGGGCGGCGGCGGCGGCTCTGCAGAAGGTGAGCGGCGGCGAGGGCGGAGGGGGGGTTTCGGGGGCGCCCGCAGGGGGAGGGGAGGGGAGGGGAGGGGAGGGAGCGGGGGAGGGCCGGGAGGACGAGGCGTCGCCGGGCGAGGGGCCGGGGCGCGGCGGCGGCGGCGGCGGCGGCGGCGGGGGGCGTCCCGGGGAGGCGTCCCGGGGCGGGCTGGAAGGAAGGCGGCCGCCCCCCCGCCGAACCCCCTCCCCCGTGGTGGCCGGCGGGCGAGCGGGCGGGGGTCCCGACGTGGCCCGCGCTGGCTGCTCTCCGGGCGCGGTGGGCTCCGCGGTGGGCTCCGGAGCCCTTCCGTGGCCGGGGGGCGGTTTCTGGGGGCCCCTCTCCGGCGAACGGGGGCTTTTTTCACCCGGTCCTGCCTCTGGTCACCGGGGGGCGGAATAGGGAGGGTCGGTTCAAAGAAGACGCCCCCTTGAGGCCGGCGGGAATCCTGAGCGAGTGACCCCAGATGACCCTCGGCGGGGCGGGGCGGGGCCAACCCCCCGCCTCCTGTCTGTCGCCTGGGCCGAGCCGGACGGGGCAGGCCCGGCCGTGTAGCGGAACCGCGCCTTCTGTCCGGGGGGCGGGAAGCTCTGGGCCCTCTGGCCGTGGTTGGCGTCGCGCTCTGGGGGCGCCTCCTGCCCTGGCAGAGGGGTGGGCCAGAGGGCCTTTGGGGGTCCCTCCCAACTCCTTCTGCAGAGGGGCTGCTGCCCCCCGGGGGTACCCGGAGACCTTCGGCCTGACCTGCCGCCGGCCATTCCCTTTCCGGCGCCGCCTTTGCTCGCTGCTTCGACACCTGGCGTTTGTTTTACAAGGGTTTTGGCTCCCCTCGCTCCCCTTTCCCAGAGCGAAAAGACCCCCACCCAGCCCCCCGCCGAGAGACACGCCCCCCAGAAGAGCCTCTCGTCCTCTCCCCGTCGGCTTCGGTGCTTCCCCGGGCAAATCGCGCCCGGGCTCGCCCCGAAGTCGGTCCTGTGGCTTTCCTCGGGGGGCGGCCGGGAGAGGGTTTGAGTGGCCCCCGGCCCCGGGACTTGACCCTCCCGCCCCAGCCCCCCTCATCGGCCTCCTCGGGAAGTCAGAAGCGGCGGCGAGGGTGGGCTCTCTCGGCGGCTCCCCGCTCGCCCCCCTCCGCGTGTTTGTGTCGGTCACGGGGGCCGGCCGCGGGGGTCTCGCTGGGATGTTGGAGGGGCTGTTTGGGTCTCACGTCCTTGAGTGAAGGCGCCGATCCTGGCGGACCCCGGCCGGGGGAGGCTGGGAGGCGCTGAGCAGCCCTCCCACCCTTCACGGGCATGGGGGGGCGGCCTGGCGGGCGGGGCGGAGGGGGGGCGGTGACCACAGCTGCCAGCCAGAGGGAGGGGGAGCTGAGGAGAGAGAGGAGCCCAGGGTCGTTTGGACGGTTACTGGGGACATCTAAGTGGGAATGGCCACCCCCCCCGCGAGCCTCCCTCCCTTCCTTTGGGCCGCAGGTGGGTTTCCTGCTCTGCCTCAGGTGGCAACGTGTCATTGGTGGCCAAGCCGCGTGCCCGGGTGGCCGCCTTCCGCCGCCTCTCCCGGCCTCCCAAGATGCCAACACGCAAGTCATTCGCTGGCTTGCGCGTGCTGAGCGCGAGGCGGTGCGAGCGGCTGCCCTGCCTGAGACCTGGGCCCCAGAGGGAGGGAGCCGTTCCGGCCACGGGGCGGCAGACACGCCGCAGCAGCTTCCTCAGTCCCTCCTCCGACAGCCTTGTGAGGCTGGCCGGTATTGAGGCTGCAAGGTGAGCAGGGACAGACGGCGCGGTATAGTGGCTTGAGCGCGAGGATCCGTAGCCCAGAGACCGGGGCTCGAACCCCCTTTGCTTGGTTGTGGAACCCCACTGGGTGGGCGACCTTGGCCGCGTCACTGTCTCTCAGCTCTGAAAAACCCGTGATAGGTTTGCCTTAAGGTCGCTGTAAGTCAGAAATGTCTTGAAGGCTCTCAAGAACAACAAAATGCCCCCCCCACACAGGCCACCCAGTGCTGTTGTGGCTGATGCAGCATTTGAACCTGGCCGTGCCTGAGGCCCTCCCTGGCTTTGCCCCCTCCCTTGGGCGCTTTCCGGTGGGTGGCACACAGCCTCCCAGGTGGGGCCTGGCAGGCGAGTCCTACGTGTGTGTCTCCTCAGGAGTGACCCTGGTGGGAAGGAGGATCGCCAGGTCAGGCCCTACATGGCCAGCTGTGGCCGGCAGCTGCCATGCCTTAGTGGCCAGTGTCTTTCCTCAGCAGCCTGGCAGTCCAGCTGGGGTCTGAGCTGAGGGCCTTCTGCACAAGAGTGGAGGGAGCAGACCCCTGCCCAGTCAGACCCAGGGTGGTGGTGGGGGTCCATCCGGCCCTGCTATGGCGGCAGTACCGGTGATGGCGGCTCTCCAAGATTCCTCTGAGGCGGGAGGGCTGGAGGGGGCTTTTGCAGGATCTTCCTCCCCATCCATTGACTGAGGGCTGGTCTTCTGAGTCTGGGGGCATCACAGAATCCCTCACTTGGAAGGGGCCCTGGGGGCTGTCAGGTCCAGCCCTGCTCAGTGCAAGGTCTCTAGCTAGAGCATCCCCAGCAGGAAGCGGTCTGACCTTTTTTGGAGATGGAGACCCCAAAGCAGAGCTCTGGCAAAGGGGCCAGCCTCCTCCCCTGCTTCCCCAACCCATGTTGGATGGGTTCCCAGCCTCCTATTTGCTCAAGGACGGGCCGCAGCCTCCTCGGCCTCCAGCCTGCAGGGCTGCCAGAGGGAGAGATCTGAGCCTCATTCATGCTGAGACCTTGGGGGGATGCAACCCTTCCCCTCCCCCAGATGCTCGGCTTCCCGTGAGGGAGGGAGGGAGGGAGGGAGGGAGGAAGGGAGGGAGGGGGATGCCTCAGGCAGTAGTGGCTACTAGTGGGGCTGGACCTCCCCCCTCCTCCTCCTGAGAGGGAGCAGGAAGGTAGTTGCCCCCTGCCCTAGAAAGGAGCCCTGGCAGACAATGCTGTCCCCCCACATCTGGGGAAGGCCACCTTGTATCTTCAGAGCCCCCTCTGAATTAGGTGTGTGCCCTTGAGTGCACACAGGCACTCCCACCAGAGCTTGGCTGCCTCCCGGGGCTCTGTGCCCGGACTGGGCAGGGGCAGGGGCAGGGGCATGTGCTGCTCTGCCTCAGGCATCAGAGTGCCTTGGGACGGCCCTGACTCTTTGCCCCTGGGCAGCCTCCTGACTGTAACCACGCCCCCCCTGCAGCATAAGCCTTTTCTTCTAAACACATGCAGCTGTGTGTGACACCACCTGGGGCAGAGGAGGGCAGGCAAGGCTGGGCGTCTGAAGGAGAGGGTTTGTCTGGTGACCTGGGGGATCTGGTGTGCCTTTTGGGGGGGTATCAGAAGGGTTGGTGCTGCACAGTTCTGTGATCCTCCAGAGCTTGCATACTTTGGGCCAGTGCGGTCAGCTGAAACAAAGACTGAAAATATTCAGTCTCAGATTTCAGCCCCCTGCACACAAACACGCAAGCACACACGCACCCGTGTACCATGAAGAGAACCCGCCTCTCCAGGCCGCCCCTGAAACAGGAGTTGTTCCTGCCATATGGGCAGAACCCCCAAGGGGCCAAAGACTCCCCCAGGAATGCAGAGGCCCCCAAGTACAGGAAGGGGGAGGAGGGGGCGGCTGCCACAAGCGGGTCACATGGGCCCTGGCCCTCCTTCTCCTTCTAGGTCCAGGTAGCCGGCCGCAGGAGAGGATGGCCGTCTGTAGCCAGGGCCGGTGGGCGCTGCTCAGCTTGCTGTGGGAGACGTTTCTGTGGGCAGGGGTGGCAGCTCAACCGAGTACACCAGCCCCCAACAGCCAGAGCACTCCTGGGGCGCCCCACGCCAAGCTGCAGTTCCGGCTGGCCGGCTATCCCCGCAAGCATAACGAGGGCCGGATCGAGGTCTTCTACAACCAGGAATGGGGCACCATCTGTGATGACGACTTCTCCCTGGCCAACGCGCACGTGCTCTGCCGCCACCTGGGCTTCATGGGCGCCACCGGCTGGACTCACAGTGCCAAATACGGCAAAGGCGTTGGTGAGTGGGGTGAGGGAGGGCGGTGGTCGCTTCACATCACTTCTTTCTCCTGAGAAGGGGAGTGGGCCACCAAGGCCAGCCTTATCCAGGGCCGCCAGGGGGCATCTGGGTCAGCTGTGTGTGGGGCCTTTTCTGCAGGGCGCCCCATTTCACCCCAGCCTTTCCAGAGGTCAGCTGTGGGGCTTACTCCTTGCCAGTTCTGAAGGAGCAGCACGGTGGTTTTGAAGCGTGCGCAGAGTACATTTCCCCTTCGGAGCAGAGGAATTTGGGTCGCCCAAAGGCCGGGCTGAGGCCGCCTCCTCCACTCCTGTTCCCAACGCTCCCAGGCCGAGTGGGCATAAGCACCCTCTCCTACCCCTTGCCCTCCAGGCTGGCGTGCAGGCACTGCACCCTGGCCCTGACTGTGCCCACTTGTGACCCCACAGGACGCATCTGGCTGGACAATGTCAACTGCGGCGGGAGCGAGAAGAGCATCACGGATTGCCAATCACGTGGCTGGGGGAACAGCGACTGCTCCCATGAAGAGGACGCTGGTGTGGTCTGCAAGGACGAACGCATCCCCGGCTTCGTGGACTCCAATGTCATTGAGGTGGGGCCACCTCTGGGGGAGGGGGTGGCCTTCCTGCTCCTTTGACACCCCCTCCCCGGCACAGGCTGGTCTCCTGGGCCAGACAGCAAAGTCTCCTTCCGTGGGCAGTTGTGCTTTCCTGGCCCTTTGCTGTGGCTCCCTCAGCAGAGTTCCCCAAGGGCAACTGGCTCATCTGGGCCTCAGTCCTATCAGAATCGGAGGAGAGCTGTTGCTTCTGAACCCTTGGCTTGGTGGCTCTGCTTCAGCCAGGCCCGATCCGCAGGATCCCCGGATGGCAGGCACACGTAACCATTTGCTAGTGTTCCCAATGGATTCCTTGTAGAAACAGCCCTGCCACTGATCCCCACAGCCTAGGGGGACAGGAAACACAAGGCTGCTGCGGCACGACCGCTGCGTAATGATGAGAGAGTAGATGTCCACTGCCTGAGCAGCAGAAAGGGTTTCAGACCTGCTCACCTCCCACACACCCCCATAGCTGAGGGTCACCAAAATGGCAGAAGTGACCACTGACGGGCTTCACCCTTAGCCTTGGAGGAGGAGGCAGGGCTGCCTTGCAAGTGCACACAGTGACCGCTGTGCAGGTCACTGCGCTCGATCTTCTTTGCTGCCGGGGGTCTCCTTGCCCCCACCCCCTGCTGCACGCATTTGGTCATGGTGGGAGCTGGACCCTGGACCAGGGTCAGGTCTTTTTGACATGGTTTGGGCTCTTCCGACGTTCCTGGCACAGCCCAGCAGAAACAACTTGCATGTAAGTGCCTTCAAGTTGCCTGTGACCTTGGAATTTCTTGGGGTTTTCCTGGGCAAGGAATCCTCGGAGGCAGTCTGGCCCTTCCTTCCTCTGAAGCAGAGCCTTCAGCACCTGGGATTGTTTGGTGGGCTCTCATCTGAGTACTAACCTGGGCGGGCCCTGCTTAGCTTCCATGGTCAGATGGGATCTGGAGCCTTTAGGGCATTTGAGTCAACTCTGCCTGGCAAATCATTGTTGCCCTGCACTCAGTCTCAGGGACCTTTGCAGGCGGAGTTTCTCTTTGGACGTGCCCAGCACCCCAAGCCACACCCTGCTGCTGGTCTTGTGGGCAGGCTGGTCAAACAGAGCAAGAGCCATGCTGGGTGAGACCAAAGCATTCTCCTGTTCCTCCCCGTGCCCGGCCGGTCTGGCCACCACTCTCTCTCTCCTTGTCTCTCAAGTGACTGATGGAAAGTGGCCCAGACCAATCCTGGGGGACTTTTGCCCCTTGGGTTTGCATAAACCCCTAATTTCAAAGCACACCAAGTTGGTACCCATCCCTGCTCTTGTGGCAGTCAGTTCCACAGTCTGTGTTGTGAGAAGATGGACAGCCTCCTTCCCTCTCACTTGAATCTGCACCGTTCTGCTCCAGGAGGGACCACCCCAGGCTGGGCCAGCCTTCCATTTTGCAAGGGGCAGGAGAGCTGCTGCAGCTCCTCCCTCTGGGCTGCAGTTTCTCTGCCTGGACGGAGCCCCCCTCTCCTGCCTCTTTGCTGGCTGGGATGCCTTCGCTCCCAACTGGAGGGATCAGAAAATGTAGGTCTGAGGTGGATTTTCCAGGAAACGCTCCTCCTGGGTCCTGCAGGCCCATCCTGGCTGGACTTTTCCACCACAGCTCTTGCACTCGGCTGCCCTGCCGGCCAGCTGGCTCGCCAGTCTGCCTGCCTGCCTGCCTGCCTACTCGAGGGAAATGCTACACCTGGTATCTGGGCCTTTGCTATGATGGATTTCCAGCAGGAGGCCCTCCTGCCTGTGGGCTTGGTCTGGTCTTGCTCTAGGTGGTGGTTCTGCAGAACCCGAATCAGGCCCCATTCCTTCTGCCTTCCACTTGCAGTTTGCCTAGCAGGCTGTGCCTGGAGAACATGGGCAGCTAAGCTCTCGGGCATGCCTCCGGGGCTGCAGAGGTCCCTCCGTAGTCCTCCTCCTGCCTCTCCTGGTAAAATGCCTTCCAGATTCCCGGCCCAGTTTCCCCACTGGCTTTTCCCCTTGGGCGGCCAGCTGGCCTGCAGTTGGCTGAGGTGAGGTCACTTCCGGCACTCCTCCACAGAGCCGGCGGCCGCCCACGACATTCCTTCCTTCCCTCATCATCCAAGGAAAGTGTCCAGCTTCTTTCAGCATCTTGTAAAAAGACTCCCTTCCCAAAACAGCCGCCACAGCTCTGGCGGGTGGACAGGCGGGTGGCTTTCATTGAACCTTTCTGCCCACCAGAGGCAGCGGTGTGTGTGTGTGTGGATTCCCACCCTCAAGATCACACCTCCCCTTTCCCACAGGCTTTCCCTCTCACATTTCTAGGATGCCTAAACAGTGGAGTGTGCGGCCGCTTGTACTGTGGGGGAGGCTCCGGCCTGAGCCCGCCCTCCCTCCCTCCCTCCCATTCACTGGTCTGCCTCATCCCCTGGGGGGAACAGCAGCACCTGCATGTTCCCTACACCAGAGGAACGAGGCAAGGGGGCATGCAATGCTCCCCACTTGCCACAGGGGCTTCTCCCTGCTCCTTGAGTCCTGCTCCGGGCAGGAGCTCCAGGGCTGCTGTTTCTGCATCGGAGTTTCTGGTGGTCCTTCCAGCCACACAGCATTTGCACCTGGTATATGTGTGGTGGGTGCCGCTTCACCCCCTGGACATTGGCGGGTTGGAGGGTGGGTTTCCATGAGGCCACCACAAATGACCGATCAACCCCCTCCCCTGTTCCCCCGTTCGCTTCTGAGGGAAGTTTGTGTTTGTGGAAAGGCAGTTGGTTGATGCTTTCCCTGCCCTGTCACAGCACAGCAGCTCCAGGAGACTCCTCAGTGCTGTATAGAGCTGACATAAAATTATCACATTTAAAGTTGTTAATTAAAATTGTTACTCCTGCTGCTGCTGCTGCTAAGTTAACCATAAATCAACCAAACATTTTTTCAGATGCTGCAGAACTAGCCTGTGGAATTCAGTGCCACAAGAGGGAATGGGGGTCATTGACCTAGGGACTTTGAAAGGAGAAGAATCCTGCCAGCTGCCCCCACCTCTCCAAAATTGCTGCAGGGGGGCAGAGGGAGACTGTGACCCTGTTGGTCCTTGGGGGGCCACTGGGAACTGGACTAGGCATGCCGCCTGAGCGTGGGGCCATTCTGGGGCCACACACACCCGGTCCTTTCTTTGGCACCCACTGAGTTCAGAGGCTCTTTGCAAGGGGTGGGGAACAGGGGTAGGCACATACTAGGGGCTCTTGACTGAAGGGCTGCAAATCCACCCCAGTGTTGGAGGGTGGGGTTCCCCACCTTTCTGTGTCCAAGTAAGGTGTGTTGTGCACACACCCCAAAAGGAGTGCAGAGAGCCTTCCTTCCTTCCTTCCTTCCTGCCTGCCTGCCTGCCTGCCTGCCTGCCTGCCCCAGACAGGGGGCAAGTTGTGGAGGAGGAATGTGGAACCCAAGAAGATAATCAGAGAAGGGACCCCAGGAACCATCTAGTGCAGCCCCCAGAAGACAGTGAATGAAATGGCTGCAGCTGAAGCACTTGCCTGAGAAGTGGCCGTAATCTGGCCTCTGCTGTGCAAGAGCATCCACCTCCTTCCATGCGTGGGGGGGCTGAGCTGGTTGGGGAAGGGCGCCATTCCTCTGTAGGACTGACCCTCCCTCCGTCCCTCCCTGCCTCTCTCCCCAGACGGAGCAGAACCAGGTGGAAGAGGTGCGCCTGCGCCCAGTGGTGTCCCACACCAAGCGCCCACTCCCCGTGGCCGAAGGCGTGGTGGAGGTGCGCCACCGGAACAGCTGGGCCCAGATCTGTGATGAGAACTGGGATGGCCAGAACAGCCGTGTCATCTGTGGCATGCTGGGCTTCCCGGTGGAGAAGAAGGTCAACCGCAACTTCTACAAGTGAGTGGGGGACAGGGACATGCGCGCATGCAGACATGCACGGCTGTGCGGGTACTCAGAGCTGCCCCCCTCACCCAGGAGTGGTTTGGCTCTGCCACTGGGGGGGGGGAAGCCAGGTCACAGCATGGGGGAGTGGGTGCATGTGAAAGAGAGGGTGTGCGGGCGTGGGGAGGCTCCCTCTCCTAGTAGCTCCCCCCACCCAAAAGTGGATCCTGGTGGGGTCTGGGTTCCTCCTGGACTGAGGGGGAGGGCAAAAGATGGGGCTGGTTTGAAGGGGTGGGCTCTGAGCTGTCCTGCGGCTCCTGCTTAGCAAAGCCGCCTGAGGTGGCCGAGGGGTCTCTGAAGGGAGCCTCCCAAGCCCCTCCGTCTGGCTGGCAGAGCCTGGAGGCTGGATTTGGAAGTGCTTGGTCTCTGATGCGGGAGGTGCCTCCAACTCAAGAGTGAGTGGGACCGTAACAACAAAGCCCATCGTAACGTGGCTGCTCCCCTCCCCCTCGCCCTGAAGAGGCTGTTGGCTTTCCTCCCCCAGACGGTTCAAGCGAGCAGCCAAGGTGGCCCCCCGGGGCCGGAGGAGGAGCAGGAAGAGGCGGCCCCCACCCCAGGGGCCCCAGAAGAGGTAATGGGCTGGCCAGGGAGGCCTCGCCATCAGTCCAGCCGGTTGCCCAGGCAACCCCTAAGCTGGCACTGCTGCCACCAAGGCCAGGCCCCGCTCCTGCCCCCATCCCCGAGACTGGGCTGAGCTGCCCATCCAACTGGATTTAGTCGCTGCAAATCCATCCGTGGGATGTGGGAGACAGAGAACCTCATCCCCAGACCGGCCAGCCCCCACTCCCTCCTCTTTCTCTTGCTTCTCTCTTCTCTCTGAAGGACTGAATGACTGGCTAGCCGGCTAACTGTTGGGCTGGTTTCCGTGGTCTGGAGGGCATGAGGTTCATCTGGGCGTGCTGTGGTGGGGTGGGTGGCGGGGGGGGAGGCTCAGCTTGAGCAGCTTGCTTGGCAGAGTGGGGGTGAGGAGCTGAGCTTCCTGCTTGCTGTGGACCCCCTGCCCCCCTCCGTCCCCATGCCCTCAGGTTCGGGGGACTCCCCCTGCCCGCTGTGGCAATGTTCCCTCAAGAGAACGTGGCTGGGAGCTCCCCCCATTGCAGGAGGCCATGTGGCACCGGCAGCACCTAGAACGTTGCTTTCTAAAAAGAACCAGCGATTGCCCTCGGCCATGCAAGAACTGTTTTGAATGTCTGCTGCCAGTATTTGTTGACGTTAAAGCGGGCAGCAGGACATTTTTGGTCTGCTGTGTCAACTCCGTCAGAAATGTAGGGCTTGCCTTGCTGACCATACAACAAAATTCAAATTGTGGGGATTCCTTTATTCAGTCAAGAAAATGCCCCAGATTCATCACTTGCACTTTCGAAGCCCATGGCCTCTCCAGGTGCTCACACATCACCCCAGGGAAGACCAGGGAAGTGGGGCTGAAGCCTCTGGTCTGTATCTTGCTTGTGGTGGAGGTATTACTGAGGAAGGCTGCCTGTGGACTGAAAAGTTGGACCATGCCACCCCCCCAGCCGGCCCCCCCCAGCCCCAAAGGGGCAGCAGGAAAGGCTGTCCGAGAAATGCCAGAAGTTTCCTTCTCCGCTGGCTGCTGTGGTGCACCCCCTTTTGGGGTCTGGGGCTGCTCCCTCTGTGCCTTGGGTTCCTTGGGAGCCCCTCTCAGTCTGGAGGTGAATGTAGGCCTGTGGGTAACAGGGAAGGCAGTTGAAAGGAGGAGAGTCAGGCCGGTTGACTTTGTCCTCCAAAATTCAGGTGCTGGGGAGAGACTGCATCCATCACGCCTCACACAGGGCTGTCAGGAAGCGATTTGGCCATCTTTGCCCAATGAAGACAGTAGTGTGCTCTGGGGGTTAGCATGATATGTTTTCCACTTTTGGTTGGCCTGATAAGGGGGTACATTAGATTTTGGTTATGGTGCACAATTTGTTACTGTTCTTTACCTAGTTCTCCCTTTTGAGCAGGGAGAAAATCCAACTCAGTGTTAACAAAAGGGCCCAAATTCTTGCACAATCTCCTCCCCACTACCCAGAGGGAAGGCATGGGAATGGCAACTCAGCTGCACTGCTCTTCCCAAAAGGCGGCAGCAGTCCTGCCTTCGGCTATTCGCCAGCCCTTAGGAGGGCCCCCCCACCCTACCCCCCGCATCTCGCAACCAGCCTTCCAACAGGTTCCTCCTTCCCAGCTCCGGGTGGAGGGCGTCACGTGCCCCTTGGGGCTGAGCCGTTGCGGCCACAGAGGAGGAGACTGGTGGCCATGTCGGGGTTCCATTAGGTGGCCGAGGCTGGACCAGCACCCTTCACTAGGTTGATGGGCAGCCTCCCCACTGTCACCCCCTTCCTTGCTGTCCTCCACAAGGGAGTGTGCAGGGATGCTCAAAACAAAGGAAGTCCCCTCCCTCACCAGAATGGACTTGGGGGGACACTGGGAGGGGCAGGCCACAGTCAAGAGTCTTCCTCAGGCCATCCAGGCACAGGGCAGGAAAGGCCGGCCTGGCTGTGCCGAGGACCCCTGACATTCCCAAAGGTGGGCTTGCCTTCTGAAGAGAAGCCCCTTCCCTCCTGTCAGGAGAAGGAGCCGGCAGCACCAGAGTCAGAGCAGCTGGGAGGGAGAGGGAGCCCCTGGCTGGACTGGGCGGGTGCTTGGTGAGGGCCAGAGGACAAAGATCCCAGTGTCTTCTGCTGGGCCGTCTTGCCCAGCAAAGTCTGAGCCGTGACTCAGTGGGGCCCGGTTCTTCCTCCTCTGCACTGGGGCTTGGAAGAAAGATGAGTTTTCCACAGCAAGCAATGACCAACGATCTGTGGCAAGGCAGTCTGGGCACCTAGGTGCTGCCACGCAGGCATCACTCCCTTGCTGTGACCGGTGTGGGCATTGGTCAGGCATCCTCAATAGGGTGGTGTCTCTGTTCCTTTCCCTCTCATCCCCTTGCCCCATAAACTCCAACCACTGGGAGCTCCTTTCAGAGATCATGGGCTGAGGGGGCGCGATCAGAGCTCCTGCAGCAGGGGGTGGGGTGGAAGGGGAATTTTTCTCTTCTTTCCCCTCCCGTAATCCCAGGATTGCCTCTGGCAAGAGACCTGGGGGGCCAACGGGCAGCCCTCCCTCAGGGACCACTGGACAAGGTGGCTTTCAAATTGTCTGGTTCAGCCACAGGCTACAGAGTCCCAAAATCCTGCCAGCCTAGGCTGCCTCTTCAGTTCCCAAGCAGGCAGAGGGCAGCCTTTCCATCTGGCCGAGTACCACCCCCAGTCCCAGAGCCCTGAGCCTCCCAAAAGCCCCGCAATGGCCACTCCCTGCCCCCACTTGGAGGCCCCTTGGTCACTGCAGAACCTCTTCTGGCTTTCAAAAGCAGCGCCTGGCTGGCCGTTGGCGTGAGGAGTAGCACGGAGGACACTGGCCCAGAAAGCACTCGTGCTCTTCTGCCCCCAGGGCAACAGAATAAATGGGGCTTCCACAGTTGGGAGTGGCAGCAGAAGCTGCAGCCACCCCCTGGATGGCCCCTCCACCCTGACGCTGAGCCTGGCTGGCACCCATTCTGGCCGAACGGATTTGGGGCCTCACAGACTGCTTCTTGGAGCAGGTTGAGAAGCCCAGTGTGGCTGCCAACGTGGCCTGTTCTGCCTGGGGGTGGGGGAGGTAGAGGTGATTCAACAGCATGTTTGCAAAGAAGCCCCTCCTGGACTTTGGGCTCCTTTATGCTTGTTTTCTGTCTGTTTTCCAGACGGGCTTCCAAGCCTTACCCCAACAATAGATTTAGGGAGGCCTGAAGAGGCACCAAGAGGTATAGAATCATAGAATCCTACATCTGGAAGAGACCACAAGGGCCATCGAGTCCAGCTCCCTTCTGTCATGCAGGAATGCACAGTCAAAAGCATTCCAACAGGCAGTCTGAAGTTTGAAGCCTTTGCACCGTGTCCTAATCTCTGGAGCAGCAGAAAACAAGCTTGCCCCATTTTCTATATTACATCCCTTAAAATATTTAAAGACACCTACCATGGCACGTCTTAACTTTCTCTTCTCCAGGCTAAATATACCCAGCTCCCTAGGATGCTCCTCATAGGGCTTCATGGTTTCTAGGCTTTGACCATTTTGGTCATCCTCCTCTGGACACTTTCCAGCTTATCAATATCCTGCCTGAGCTGCGGTGCCCAGAACTGGACACAAGATTCCAGGTGGAGACTGACCAAAGCAAAATAAAGTGGTAGCATTACCTCCCTTGATCTTGACACTATATTCCTGTTGACACAGCCTAAAATCACTTCATGGTTCTTTTAAATCTAAGCTCAGTTGAAATTTCTTTAAACATCCATCATGGATTCTTTAGACACCTCCCATTTCTCCTCCTCATTGGAAGGAAATTAGAAATTCTGCCTTCAATATCTCACTTTTTAAGAAACTCCCATTCACCATGAACTCTCTTCTCTTTTAGTATTCCTGACCATTGAATCACACCCAGCATTTCTCTTAAGTATACTGAAGTCAGCTTTCTTAAAGTCTAGAATTTAAGTCATGGATATAAGTTATGGGTTTCTCCATGGATGTAAACATCTGCCGTACAGTACTTCCTCTTCTCCTTGTCTGTTGGATCTCTTTCTCTGATATAGGTTGTACCCCTCTGTTGCTACACTGCCATCATGAGACTCATCCCACCAGGTTTCTTTTTCTTTCTTTTTTCTTTATTAATTTTTATTAAGTTTAATCTCAAAAATACCCCCCCCCGCACTTCCAGGCTTAAATCTTGCAGTTGGGATTGCTTATTTCCATTACATACAAACATCGTTTCCACTTTACAGAGAAAAAAGTGATTACATTATTTCTTCTTTGATTTCTTATACATTTGTATCTTTACCCAGTCCAATACTCCTTTCCATTCTCTTTCAAAGTTCTGGATAGATTTATTCTTCAAAGAAAATGCTAATTTTTCCATCTCTATCGTATCCAGAATTTTTAACTTCCACTCTTCTATATCAATATCATCCCACCAGGTTTCAGTGATGCCTATTATATCATTTTTGCTTTGCTGTGTTAAGAGTTCAAGTTCATCTAGTTTATTCCCCATGCTCTGTGCATTAATGTAGAGACATCTAAGACCCCATGGTCATTCACCCAGCTGCTTAAGGATTTTCCCTCCCGCTGATGGTTCCCTGTACCATTTGCCTCATTCTCCCTGTAAGATTCAGGCTATAATCTCCAGCACTTGATCAACTGCTGCCCTCAAGAGTACTTCCCCACTGAAACTCGTTTTGAAGCCCTCCTAGAATCACAGAAGTGTAGAGTTGGAAGAGATCACAACAGCCATTGAGTCAACCCCATTCTGCCATGCAGGAACACACATTCGAAGCACCCCCAGCAAATGGCCATCCAGCTGCTGGTTAAAAGCCTCCAAAGAAGGAGGAGACTCTACCACACTCCATGGAGGCAGCAGCAGATTCCACTGTCGAACATCTGGACTCCTGATTACGTTTGTGAGACTCGTAGCAAAAGCATTCCTGCAAATGCCAAGAGGTGCAGCCCATCACTTGCTGGAAGTCCATCTTCGTGAAACTGTGGACTAAGGTCCAAGGAGGCAAAATGTTCCTGGCAGCACCATCTCCGGAGCCAGTAGTTCTCCTCCCTTATTTTCCTCTCCCTTGCTGGGCCACATCCTTCAACTGCATCGAAGTTCTTTGGCTTCCTGGCCAGAACCTTGTGATCCCTCAGGATCTTGTGAAGGCTGTGCCTTGCACTGTCCTTGGTCCCCATGTGGGCCAAAAGGAAGGGGCAATGGTCAGTAGGCTCGGTGTTGTGTCACGGACCTTTGCCCAGGGAGACCACACGCCTCAGGAGACGTCCTGCCAGGCCCACAGAGCACTGCATCTGTCCCCCTCGGCAGGGGACCCCCTTGGGGATTGGCTGGGCCCAGCCCTTGCTCTGAGTCTCCCAAGGTCCCCTGTGCATTCTCTGGGGACCGACACTGTTGATCTCCCTCCTGCCCCTCGTCCTCGCTGGTCAGGGAGAGCCTTGAATCCTTTCAGTGGCTCCAAACTCACAGGAAGAAGTCTCTCTGGCCCTTCTGCCTCTATGCCTCACCCTGTTCCAAGTGTCCACCTCCTGCCTCTGGGATCTGGCCTCCTCCTCCTCCTCCTTGGGGGCATCCCTCGTGTGTTCCTCATCCAGGACAGCCTGCTCTGCTCCCCAACGTGTTACACAGGCCTGAGGTCGCCGGACCTTCTCCTCCATTAAGGCCACCAACGGTCCTTTCTGCCACATCCTCCACCAGGAACACAAACGTCCCACGGCGGTTGCAGGGGATCGCAGCAGCAGCAGCTCCCTCGACATCCATGTTCAGTGGCCCTAAGCAGCCACGGAACCAGAGCTGACTGTTGCAGGGAGCGGCGGGGATTTCTCTGCCTTTGATACAACTACTCCCCTCCACTTTATGGACAGGATCCAGAGGTGGCCACGTGCAGGAGACCACCTGATGCCCAGGAGTGGGGCCCACTGAGGCCTAACTGTCAGTCACCTAAAACATGGGGAAAGAAGGGAGGAACAGTTGACTCAGGGAGAAGAGGGGAGCCCTGGGGCCTGGGTGAGCTCTCCGTAGTCCCCTGTGTGGCTCATTGCACCCACACTCAGTGGTGACACTGAGCCCTCTGCCTTGCAGGCTGTATGCCGAGCGCCAGCAGCACCAGCTGAACTACCGCCTGCACTCAGTCTCCTGTACCGGGAACGAGGTCCACCTCTCCCTGTGCTCCTTTGAGTTCTACAAGGGCAACACAACCAGGGCCTGCAAGGGCGGGATGCCTGCGGTGGTGAGCTGTGTGCCTGGGCCCCCCTTTGCTGCCAACAGCAACACTCAGGGAAAGAAGAAGAGGCGGCAGCAGCGGGAGGGGCAGGTGAGTGAGCCGGGGGTGGGCAAGAGGACGAGAGGCACGCTGGGTGCACGGCCAAGACTTTGTTCCTTCATTCTTTCTGCCTGCCTGCCTGGCTGTTTTACCACCTGGCCTGACAAAGAGTTCTGCAAAACTTGAAAGCTGGCTGGCCCTTGGGGAAGTCCTGGTAAAGATCGTGCTCTCCAGTGGGACTTGGCTGGCCTGCACGTGCCCGTTGGCAGCTGTGGCTGCAGCAGAGGTGGGGCGGGGGCAGGTGGCATGGTCTGGGGGGTGCATCCTCACTCCCTCTCTCCTCCTCATCCCCGCGCTCCATCCCCAGCAGCGTGTGCGTCTGAAAGGAGGTGCCAAGCCCGGCGAGGGGCGAGTTGAGGTGCTGAAGAATGGAGAGTGGGGCACCGTCTGTGACGATCGTTGGAACCTGGTTTCTGCCAGTGTGGTTTGCCGGGAGCTGGGCTTTGGCAGCGCCAAGGAAGCCCTAACGGGGGCACGCATGGGCCAAGGTGGGCAGTGGGCCAGCTGGATAAGAACGGGGGCGCTGCACAACCCTCTTCCTGCTGGGAAAGCAGAGCCTTACAAGGAGCTGGCAGGTTTCTGATCTTTGCATCCATGGGGGTCTTCACTTCCTAGCTCCACCTGCCACCTTGCCCATTTTGAGGGGTGACTGTTGAGGTCCTTCAGGTGGGTGAGCAATACAGAAACTTCTACAAGGTGATGGGACTCCTGTCTGGGCTGCCAGCGGTTCTTCCAGCAGTCACCCCAGATGTCACCCCTGGCATGCAAGAAGGTGGGGAGGCAGCCATGGGGAAGGGATGGTTTGGCATGTGCATGTGGGGGGGCATGGGGGAGAGAGTTCCACCTGATGAGTTCTGACCTTCTGGCAGGAATGGGCCAGATCCACATGAACGAGGTGCAGTGTGTGGGCACTGAGAAGTCTTTGTGGAGCTGCCCCCACAAGAATATCACCCAGGAGGGTTGCAAGCACTCGGAGGACGCCGCTGTCCGCTGCAACATCCCTTACATGGGCTACGAAACCATGGTGAGCTAGGCAGGCGGGTGGGCAAGGGGGAGAGCACAGCCCCCCTCCCCCTTGTGACTCAGGAGGTCCTGCCCAGGCTAGGCCGTGCTGTGGCATAGAAGAGCTGCGGCCTCTGGGGCTCTGGGCTCCTCTGTGCCCCACCGAACAAAGTGGCACAGAAGCAGCTCTAAATCCACCTGCCCCCTTCCTCTGTCCAGCCAGCCTGATGTGGCAGCAGGTGTGGGTGTGTGTGGGTGGGTGTGGGTGTATCCCAGAGGGGCGCCGTGGAAGGCGGGGGCCCTTACCCCATCCTGAGTGAGGAAATTCCCTTTCCAGCCCTGGAGGAGGAGTAGAGGAGGAGGAAAGGGGAACCCCCAGCGCTTCCCTGGGGAGCCAGCAAAGTGGGTGTGATGTTGCGGGGGCTCTTTGCAGGGTCAAAAGAGGTGCTGCGCATGAGAGAGGCGTGGCCAGAGCTTGGGCAGCCTCACGGGTCTCGTGGCTCCTTGTGTAGAGTTTCCACTCCTCCCCGTGGCACATGGCGTGGGTGCAGCAGAGGAGCTCCATTACAAGAGGGGAACGGGCCGCTCTTTGCTGGGGTGACAGGCTTTTATTTTTCACGTTTTATGACATCAGTTTGTCAGCCCTAAGAATCTGGTTTTAAAGCAACAAAAATTAGAGAAAATGTGATGGTGCAGTGAGCACCTGTGGTGAATTACTATTGAAACAATGGGCAACAGCAGCAAATTTTTCATTCCCAAACTCCCTAAGAAGCAATGGGAAATGCTCTTGGAAGGCAACTTGCTGCGCATCATCAAGCTGTCCTCCAGCGTGCCCTTCTTTCTGCCTCTGGGCTTGCAGCTTCATGGCCTGATTTCGAGGCGAGGGAGTTAGAATCAGAGAATCATAGAGCTGGAAGATACCTCCCAGGGGCCACCCGGTCCAACCCCCTTCTGCCATGCAGGAATACAGCAAAGTATTCCCAATGGATGGCCACCCAGCCCCTCTTTAAAAATCTCAGGAGAAGGAAAAGACTCCTCCACGCTCCACTGTTCCAAGTTCTTCCTAATATTTTGGTGGAATCCCTTTTCCAACAGTTTGAAGCCATCATTCTGTATCCAGGAGCAGCAGAAATCTTCCACACATCATCCTTTCAAATATTTAAACATGACTGTTAGTCTTGTCTTCTCCAGGCTAAACGAACCCAACTCCCTAAGCCTCTCCTCAGAGGGCTTCATAGCTTCCAGGCCTTTGGCCATTTTGGTTGCCCTGACCTGCCTCCTGACACCCCCTCAAGAGTAGTCATTGGGCCTCTCCTCCTCCCCTTCCCCTTCTCTTGGCGTGACAGCCACCAGCATTGCTGAGACTGTTGTTCTTGCTCCTTTGGCGATCCCCCTTGGGGGAGTTGCAGGGACTTTATCGTCTAGACTGCAAGTGGCCAGCCTTCTGCTTGCTTGTGGTTGGCATTTAACCTCCCCTTGCCTGAGTGAGTAGCCCCTGGGGGCTGGCACACAGGGCACTGAGGGTTATGCCACTCGCACATTCAGGAACATCTGAAAGCCCCCAAGAGGGGAGGTTCCACCTGGGAGGGTGGCCTGGGTCTCCAGTGGAACACAGATTGAAGCGCTGGGGGTGTGGGCAGACAAAGTGCCAACCAAAAGGAAGGGGGGACATAGCTGATTGACGGTGGAGGAAGGTGGTCTAAGCAGAAAACCCACCCAACTCTCCCACCTGTGCACAGTGAAGGGTCTTCTCCCAGCTCTGCTCCCTGTCTCCCCCCACCCAAATGAAGCCACTGGCTTCGGAAGAGGGACCCCAGCAGCTCTGAATGAGGGAGAAACCAACAGGACTCTCCCAGCTGATCTCTCTGCTCTCTTTGTCCCACCCCCTCATTTCTCCACAGATTCGGCTGAGTGGGGGGCGCAGCCGCTTTGAGGGGCGGGTCGAGTTGGCACTGGGGGCCGGCAGCCATGGCACTCGCCGCTGGGGCTTGATTTGCGGAGATGGCTGGGGCACACTGGAGGCCATGGTCGCCTGCCGCCAGCTGGGCCTCGGCTTTGCCAACCATGGCTTGCAAGTAGGTACCAGTGCTTGCCTGCTGGCCAGCTGTAGCCACTAAACTAACTGCCTGGCTGGAGGAGGAGGAGGAGCAGCAGCAGCTAACCTATCCTGGCTGCACCCATCTCTGCACCTGTGTGCCTGTCCTTTGGGAGTGCTCTTGGTGGGGGTGGGGGTGAGCTGTGGAGGGCACGGCATGCTCATTCTGCAGGGCTTCTCTGCAGATCTGCTTCGTGGGCGGCCAGAGCAGGTCCAAGGGGCGCCCAGAGGTCTGGCATGCTGGCAGGTGGGGGACAGTGCAGTGCTGCTTGGGGCACGAGAGAAGCCATGGTGGCCTGCTGGCAGCTGGGCCTGGGTTACGCCATGCATGCCATCATGCTAGGTGGGTGGCCGGAGGGCGGCTGGTAGGGTGGGGAGGGCCAGGGCTCCAGGAGAGGGGCAGCAGTGCAGCCATTTTGAGCAGAAGCCATAGCTGGAGCCGCGGGCATGCACTCCCACTGCTACGCTTGCGCTTTCACCGTGGGGAGGGCATGAGGGGCCTGGCTTGCCACGTGGCCCATTCCTTCTGTGTGTGCTTTGCCTGTGTCCCCTCTGCCAGGAGACGTGGTACTGGGATGCCAGCAATGTGACCGAGATGGTGCTGAGTGGTGTGAAGTGTTCCGGGAACGAAATGGCACTCGCCCACTGCCAGCACCACCCCACTGTCAACTGCCGGAAGACGGGCACCCGCTTTGCCGCTGGTGTCATCTGCTCTGAGAGTGAGAAAGGATGAGTGGCACCGGGTTGGGGAGGGACCCATTCTTCACTGGGGTTGGTGTCCCACCTTTGCGGTGGCTTCTAGAGTGTTCCTTAACCTGAGAGCCTCCGTGGCAAAAGCCACAAGCCACGTTGAACACTGGTTGGAGTGTGGCTGGGGCAGCTCTCCAGGTCCCTCCTAGGCAGGTCTCTCCCTCCTCAGGCCACTCAGTTCTTTGCCTGGGAACTCTGGCTGGCGCTGGCACTGGCCCCTGCCTGCCTGGGCAACATTGGGCATGCCCCCTGTGACCCTTTGGTCTCCCACCCCCACCATCTTTTCCCAGCTGCGTCGGACCTGCTGCTCCATGCCCCGCTGGTGCAAGAGACGGCCTACATTGAGGACCGCCCTCTGCACATGCTCTACTGTGCTGCAGAGGAGAACTGCCTGTCCAGCAGTGCCCGTAATGCCAACTGGCCCTATGGGCATCGGCGGCTCCTGCGCTTCTCCTCCCAGATCCACAACAATGGCCGAGCTGACTTTCGCCCGAAGGCTGGACGGCACTCCTGGGTCTGGCATGAGTGCCATGGGTAAGGGGTAGGGGCCTGGATCCTTTCTGGCTCCCCCCACTGCATGTGAGTCGAGTACCCTGTCACCTCTGCACTGGGACACCCTGTCCTGCTCGCCCTTTGGCTCCATTCTCTCTCTGGCAAAGGGTGGGCATCAGATCCTTCCCCCACTCACATTTCATGGCTTCCCCACGCCAGGCACTACCACAGCATGGATGTCTTCACCCACTACGACCTCCTGACTCCCAATGGCACCAAGGTGGCTGAAGGACACAAGGCCAGCTTCTGCTTGGAGGACACAGAGTGCGAGGAAGGTGGGTGGGCATTGCCTGTCCAGGGGCATTCCTTCCTTCCGTCCCCTCTCTTTCCCTCATTCCTTCTGGGGAGGGGGTGCCCATGGTAGCTGAATGGGAGCCCCAGGGTCCCCCCGGGGAGATGGGCACCCAGACATATGGAAAGCCAAGATGGCCACATCATCTTGGTTATATTTTTCACATCCTCACTTTTTGGGAGTCCCATCAGGATCATTCATCTGAACAGCAAAAGTGCCTCTAAGCCAAAAGCAGTATTTTGTTGACAGGAGACAATGATATACACAGACTCCTGGACAGAAATAATACTTTTGATGAGGAAGAAACTTTCCTCCCACCAAACTGTGCTTTCTGCACAGATTTCCCCGAAGTTGCAAAGTATAGAGAATAATGTTCAAAAATGTCACACAAACCCCTGCGTTCCGTGGAAAGGGGATAAAAACAGCAGAAATTCTTTGGTCCTGCCTGGGCTGCCCCCCCCTCCAAGATAGCTGCACAGGTGGTGGAGAAAAGGAACTGCAGGCAAGATCTGACCCCCTCTTCCCCTCTCACTGGGCAGATGTGGGCAAGCGTTATGAGTGTGCCAATTTCGGGGAACAAGGCATCACTGTGGGCTGCTGGGACCTCTATCGCCACGATATTGACTGCCAGTGGATTGACATCACGGACGTCAAGGCTGGGAATTACATCCTGCAGGTGAGCGGGGCACCTGTAATGGGGACGGGCGTGGGGCAGAGCCCTGTGGCTGGAAAGGAGCTGGTGGGAGAAGCGAGGCCAGTATGGCGGGCTCCCTCTCGTCCTCCTGCACCCCCCCAAGTGAGGCCACTTTTCGGCTCATTGCCATCTTTTTTATCTTCTACTGGAACTGAGAAAGTCTGAAAACGAGTCATGCGGTGGGCATATGGGTGGGGAACTGTCTGTGTAAAACATTTCTTTCCATCTTGACATCACGATGCCAAGGATAGCAACTGGCATCACCTCCGCCAGTTGCACAAGGAATCTAATAATATCAAACAAAAAGCAGCCCTTTAAGGATTTAAAAGGTTCCACTGGTACCTTGACCAAAGAGCATCCCAATCACCTCTGCTTGTTGGGTAAGGTGGTCCACTCACTGCCTCTCTGGAAGCAGCAGCAACCAGTGCCCTAGCCAAGTGAGCTCGCTCTTGCCCACAGCAGAGCCACTGCTGGCCTGGCTACCTGGACATCCTGCCCCCCCCGGCCCCCTTGGTTTGTCAGAAGACTGCAGACCTCCACCCAGAGCAGGCTGCCCCTAGACTTTCTGGCTAGAGTACGGCTGTGGGGGATACGAAAAGCAGCCCACTGTGCCTACTCTTGTCAAGAGAGGGACCAGCATGCTTTGGTGCTTGAAGGAGCAGTGAATAATCTGCCTGGCTTTTGGTGCTGCATTGCCATCATTTTCAATAACTGAGGCACAACAAGGATTTAAGAGGTGGCCAACTTGGTCTTCTACTACTAGCAGTACTGCTACTATGCTGCTCTACGCCTGAGAGGCATTGGGGTGTGAGGCCAGGTTTCTGCTCTCCGCTGGCTCAAAGTGAAGGACAGCATGCCACGTTCCCCACTTTCCAGAATCCACAAAGGATTGAAAGCCAGCTCAGGTTGTGAAAGAACATCCAGTGCAGAGGCATAATGCCACCACCCAACAAGAGATTATCAAGGTTAGAAGCAGCCAACAGAAGTGTGAGTTAAACCCAACCACAGCAAAAAGCAGGACTTTCTCTAAAGAAGGAGCTGGGACTGAGAAGACAGTGGGGTGGGGCTCCTGTGTCCACCCCCAGGAAGAGCATCCCTCTCCATGCTGCACAGCACAGACCAGCTGAGACTTTGAACACAGTGCCAGCCATGCCAAGGGGCCCTGGGACATCTGCCAGCCTCAGGAGGCAGGATGCCCAAGTTTCTCTCTGTCTGAATCCAAGCAGGTTGTGACTCGACACTGGGAAGGGCTGGCCAAACCGTGCCCATGTCAGGCCACAATCTCCTTGGCCAGAAGAGAAAGCCAGTCTTGGCTCCCCTGGCGTCTTGCATTGGACTGCTGGCAGGTTGGGGAGGTGCACAAAACGGGGAGGGAGGCAAATCTCTACTTACTTTGTCTTCCCATAAATGAACACACACACACACACTCCCAGTCAGATTACAAGCATTTTTGTGTATTTCCTGTTTGGGGATGAGAACAGCAAAACCCACCAAAAAGTGCTGGCCTGTTTGTCGAGGAGAGCAAAGACATTCTCAGTGGCTGAAGACACACACAGTGGGGTGTTGGATGCCCTGGGTGCCACAAGATTTGCATTCTTCTTGGGGACTGGAAAGCTGGTGGAGGTTGTTTACCTGCCAGACCATGAAATCCTGAGCTGCTTTCTTGCAGACAAGCGGCCAGCCAGACACATGCCACTTTGCTCCCACAGAGTGGCACCCATGTTGGTGAACTGCAATACTAGCAATGGTCAAAACAGGTTAAGAACTCGGTGGTGCCAGTTCCCTTCTGTTGTGCTCATGGTGCCTAGCAGCAGCCGCTCTGGAAGACACTTGGGGGGGCATGCACACAAAGCCCCCACTCACTGTTGCCGCCTCCTTCTCCCCCAGGTGGTGATCAATCCTCGCTATGAAGTGGCCGAGAGCGACTTCACCAACAATGCCATGAAGTGCAACTGCAAGTACGACGGGCACCGCATCTGGGTCCACAACTGCCACATAGGTACTGCCTGGCCACCATGGAGCTCTGTGGCAGGTTGGGGGACAGGGGACCCTTTTTCCGTGTGGGGTGAGGGTGCCTCACATCCCCCTTTGGTCCTGCAGGTGACGCTCTCAGCGAGGAGGCCAACAGGCGCTTTGAACAGTACCCGGGACAGCTCAACAACCAGATCGTGTAGCAGAGACCACCCTCCACCTCCCCATGCCACTGGAACTGCCCGCATCAGCTGCGCCCCCTGTGGAGAGAAGGGCACAATGGGGCCATTCCCCAGGATCGAGGCTCAAGACAGCAGTTCAGCAGGGAAAGCCAGAGCCCCAAAGTCAACCCTCTCCACTGCCCAAAGACATCTGGCTCCAAGGTTTCCCACATGAGAAGGGATGAAAGATTCTCACTGACACGTAGCCCCTCTCCGTACACTGTATACCACCTTGTAGTGGGTTTGGGACCAGACACCCCCTTGCAGCATCTCTCCCAATGCCCCCACGGCTGTTCCTTCTCATTGTCCAGACAGGGGCTGCCAACGGATGCAGAGCAGCCAGGCCAACCCTGCTGGTGGGAGGGCGGGGGCCTTGAGAAATGGCTGCAGGGAGCGTGCAAGGCGGTTGTTCCCGGAGGGCGCCTGCCCCCTCCTCCCACTGTTTCTGGTGCTTCCATCCCCGCTTGCCTCGGGCAGCGGCCGGCTTGTCTCTTATATAAAGTTAACTCTCTTGGTCCAGCCTTTCCTCCTTGCTGCCTGTTCCGTTTCGTGGCTGCTCTGCTTGGAGACAGAAGAGGCCGCCCCACCCCACCCCAAGGAGGGTGGCTGCTGCTTTCAGTCTAGGGGCCTCAGCTATGCCAGCGCAAGTGCCCAGCCCCCTGCCGGAACGGGTGGCTGCCGCCTCTCCCTCCTCCACCCCACTGGAGTCAGCAGGGCGGTGTGGGGGGGGGTGCAGGAGCCAGAATGGGAGGCATTCATGAGCCCCTCTAGCTAGCTAGCCAGCCAGCCAGCATCTCCCTTTGCAAGCACGCAGCTGGTATGTCAGCAGCCCTGCTGTCTGGGCCCGCCTGTGGTCAGCCGAGCCACGAGCCAGTTGAAGGGACTCTGCCTTCCTGCCAGGCCTGCTTTCCTTCCTGGTCTGGTAGGGGAGCGCATTCCAGAGCAGGAGCTGAAAGGAGAGGCCTGTCTGGCCGCCGGCAAGGCGAGGCGAGGCAAGCTGGCCAGTTTTGCCCCAAAGCCAACAGAGCCCTCCCCTCGCTTCCTGGGGCTTAGCAGCGGTCAGTCACCCCAGCTGCTACGCGCGCACACACACACACACACTGCAGCGGGGGGGGGCTCCAGGCAAAGGAGGCACGCCTACCCCCCCATCACCACCACTGAGCCAAGGCGGAGGGACGCGAGGTCAGCTGGTGGAGAACAGCTGGCAAAAGGGGAAGATGAGAAGAAACTCAGCAGGGTGCCAGCAAGGGGGGCTCCAAGCCCTCTGGTGGGGGAGAGGTGGCATGGCCACCCCGCTCCTTGGACTCTGGGAGCACAGCAGAGGACAGATGGGTCGGAAGGTGGTCACAGGAAAGAACAGCTCCACACAGACAAGCAAACGCTAATCGATGAGTGTCCCTCCCCACACTTCACTGCTCTGGTTTGGAAAGAAGAGGCAAACGGTCTGAGTGTGCCAATCCTAAGATTTATTTTACCAAAACCTGAGTGTGTGCGGATGTCAAGCCCCAAGCCTGCCTGCCCGCCCTAGCTGTCTCAGGACTGTTTCAAAAATTCCAAATTACTAGTCCTTATGGCTGCCTTTCCCAACCTGGTGCTCTCTGTCTGTGTTGGACCGCAACTCCTACACGCCTTGGTCACCTCAGGCCATTGCAGCTAAAAAGTATCTTCTGATTGTGTGAGCAAACGATTCTGGAAAGAGACCCAACATGCGCACACTACGCATCTTGGGACCACTTCAACCAGTTCAGGAGCCAAGCAAGACCCCCCCCAACACACCCAAACCATGCTCCCCCCTGTGCTGGTTCTCCCTTGCGTTTTTAGGAACGTAACAGGGTAAGAACGCCCTCCACCCCTACAAATCAGCAAATGGGAGAGCGCGCAATGGTGGAAACGCAACCCTTTCATGATCAGAAAATGGGCACCCCGTGAAGCTCAGGGTCACCCTGCAGCAGTCCCATCTTCGCGGGGAAGCTGGTCCACCCCCTTCTGTGCTTCTCCAGGCAAAATGTCTGTTCTGAATGGGTTGGGGGTGTGCCATCCGCCTTTCTCCCCCATTCACTCTGTAACTTCTGGGGTGATGGTCAGCAGTAGTGTCTCATAGCCCCGGCGGACCAGCAGGGTCAGGTGGTCCTGAGTCCGCACAGCCTCGTAGATGTCCTCTGCCCGCCGGGAGGCCCGGCTGTTGATCTCCAACACCACGTCGCCCGCCTTGAGTCCCGCCCTGCAGGGAGAGTGGCACAGCAACTGGTGGCTGGGGTGGCTGAGGAGCAGAGGGAGGCAGCCTGGGACCCCTTCCCCAACACCCTTCCCCGCACAGAAGGGAATCCTGCGCTTACTGGTGTGCAGGAGAGCCAATGATGACTTTGTGAATCAGGACCCCGTAGGAGACGTCAGGGAAGGTGGGGTCCCTCATCTTCAGCTCCGACAGGATACTACATAGACGGAAGAGAAAGTCAGGCAACGAGCCTCCTGGGGGAGTGGGCAAGGACAGGGGCCACACCTAGCCCCCCTACTTAGGAAGACCCCCCACCCCCATTGCTCTGCAAGAACAGATTCCGCCGGAGTACACACAGGGCAGGGGAGACCACTCCCAGCTGAACCTGTGCTTGGCCAGGGAAGCTTAACCGCCGACCCCACAACCAGCTCTTCTGCCCCTTCGGCTGTCTGCTGCCCCCCCGGACCTAAACACCAGGCGCATCCCCTCGCTTTATGGAAGATTCCCCTTTGGAGCCCCTACCTGGGGGTCAGGGTCAGCATCATCACCCCTATGTAGCGCCTCTTTCCCTCTGTGCCACCAAACCAGGAGTCTGCGACGGAGAAGTGAAAAAGATAAAATGTCTGCCATCAGTGGGGGGGGCAATGCTCCAGTGCACCTCCAGACCTCACCGCCCACAACACTCGACAGAGATACAGACAGAGGCCCACAGTGCAGGAAACCAAGAAGAGAAGCAGCCACACAAACAGGGATGCCTCCTTCCCCGAGAAAGACATAGGATGATTTGGAGAACGGAGGGGGCTGTGTACCAGATAGTGAGAACCCTCGTGGGGGTGGCGTTGGGTTTCTGGTCCCCATGCCAAGCCCCAATGCATGACCACGGGGAAGGACTACTGGGAAATGCAGGATTAAAACCCTCCGGAGGACAACCGGAGAGCAGCTTCTGGCAGGGGATAGGCTTCTACAGACCCCTCCCTCCTTCCTGCTCCCCTAGGGAGCCCAGCACCACCACTCAGAGACTGGGGGCTCAGCAGGCTGCAGAAAAGGGGAGCTCACACATTCCCTCCCCGCTGAACTCACCCTTGCGTTTCTCCTCCTGCTCCAAGAAGGCCCGCAGCCGGTCCGAGGGGATGGCAAAGGAAATCCCTGGTGTCACCTTCATGGTGTTCACCCCAATCACCTCTCCGTCCTGGGTGAGAGGGGAGAGAAGCGGGGGGGGACAGCACCACCTGGGACAAATGCTGACCCTTGCCTCTGCCCAGAACAGAGGGGAAAAAGAAGACCACCACCACCACCCCCCGCCAAAAAGAAAGGGAGATTCTTCACAGGGGAGACAGCCTTCTGCACCCTGCAAAGACCCTGCTCCCAGAGAAGCCTCCACAGCAGCCCCAGAGCATGACGAGCAAACAAGGAAAAAGGGGAAAAGGGAGGGAGAAAGGGTGCCTCTTTCCCAAACCAGCAACTCCCCAAATGCACCCCCATATGCTTGACGTGAGGAAAAAAGAACCTAGGAAGCCCACCCAGCAGGTGAAAGATGCTTACCAGATTGACCAGGGGACCCCCGGAGTTCCCAAACTGCAGAAAAAGACACACCAAGGGAGGGAGTAACTTGGCAGCTCCATGGCACCATCCAAAATCCCTCCACTCCGAACAGCCCAACCCCAGCAGGACTTACGTCGATGGCAGCGTCGGTCTGGATGTACTCCATGTCTGAGGAGGGGAGGCCCAGCTCCCGCCCCCCGCTGCGCGGAGCTGACGATGCCGGAGGTGATGGTGTTCTGGAGGGCGAAGGGGCTGCCCATGGCCACCACAAACTCCCCTTGCCGGACCTCTGAGGAGCGGCCCAGAGGGAGCGTGGGCAGGGGCCGCTGGACGGGGTAGAGGAGCGTCAGTGCCAGGCACAGCCTCAGGCCTACCCTCCCAGGAGCCCCAGCAGCACCACCCAGAGAGACAGCCACAGCTTCCCATCGGGAGCCCTCGGGTCGAGGAGCTCCACTGGGCACTGCCACAAACTTCTGACTCAGTCCCACCCCCATCCTGGCACCCAAATTGCAACCGGACACCTGGCAAGGGCCGTGCAGGGTAGGTGCTTCTAAGAGGCTGCCCCCGCCCCCCCCCCAGCATTCTGCAACTGGGCCAAGTGCTGGCTCTGTGCTGGGGGCAGAGCGGAGGCACCGCACAGCCTGCCAGGGGAAGCCCCTACCCGATTTGGGGGGGAAGGAGGAGCCAACTCTCAAAGACTGGTGAGGGTTAATCTTGTGCTCCCCCCCGCCCATAAGCTCCTTTGGCTCAGGCCATTTCTGCACTCGTTGTTACTCCACTTTTGACATCCTATGGCAGTGGTTCTCAACCTTCCTAATGTCGCGACCCTTTAACACAGTTCCTCGTGTTGTGGTGACCCCCAACCATAAAACTATTTTTGTTACTACTTCATAACTGCAATTTTGCCACTGTTCTGAATCATAATGTAAACATCTGATATACGGGGGGGGGGCAGGAAGACGCGAGTGCACGGCTTGCGCTTGCGCACCACCACCGAGGAGGGAATGGAGTCTAAGACCACCAGAAATGTGTGTTTTCCGATGGTCTCAGGTGACCCCTGTGAAAGGGCCGTTCGACCCACGGGTTGAGAACCGCTGTCCTATGGGGGCCCGGGGTTTGCAGTTTAGGGGAGCCCCAAAGGCGGCCAAAAGCGGAGGATAGCCGCGTCTAACAGCGTGGCGCGGAAAGGGCCCGGCTCCCCTCGCAGGGAAGGGAAAGGGGGGCGCCTTCTACCCCCTCCCCTCCCCTCCCCTCCGGACCCACCTTGGGGCTGATCTTGATCGTGGCGATGTCGGCCACCTGGTCCACCTGCCGGACCACCGCGTCGTAGAGCTCCCCGCTGGCCAGGCGCACCCGCACCCGCCGCCGGTTGGCCACCACGTGGGCGTTGGTCACGATCAGCCCGTCCGCCGAGACCACGAAGCCCGAGCCGTTGGAGAGGGGCACCTCCCGCCCCGAGAAGGGGTGCCTGCGGGGCGGGGGGGGGCAGGAGCCGGGCTCAGCGGCCGAAACGGGAGGCACGGCCGCCGCCGCCGCCGCCGCCGCCCGGGCCGGCCTTCCCGAGGGGCCCCGGCCCCAGAGAGGGAGCAGCGGAGCAGCCGCCGCCCCCCGCGCAGCTGGGCAGCCGCCCCCCGCTGCGTCCCGGGAGGACAGGCGTCGCCCCACCGCCGAGCAGGGCCCGCCCCGGGGGACGGCGCCCCCTCCCTCCCTCCCTCCGCCCGGGGGCCCGGCCGCCTGTCCCGGCCGCGGAGGCGGCACGAGCGGGGCCCGGCCCCGGGCAGCCTCTCCCTCCCGGCCGCACCTGCCCAGGATCTCGATGTAGACGAGGGCCGGCGCCGTCCGCTCCACCACGTCGGCGATGAAGTTGTAGGTGCTGCGCGGGGAGCCCGGGAAGGGGGCGGGCGAGGCCGGCGGGGAGGGCACGGCCGCCAGCACCGCCGGCAGGGCGAGGGGCGCCCGCCCCGGGAGAGGGGCCCCCCCGGCCGCCCCCGCCCCCGCCCGGCCCCCGGCCCCCCGCCGCCGCCCCCGCGGCAGCAGCGGCAGCAGCAGCAGCCCCGCCCCCGCCGCCGCCGCCGCCGCCACGCCCGCCGCCCACCACCGGCGGGGAGGGGGCGGGGCCGGGGGAGGGGGGCCGCCGGCCCTCCCGCAGAGGCCCCTCCCCCGCAGCAGCGCCCCCGCTGCCCCCGCAGGCCCCCTCCGCGGCGCCGCCAGGCGGAGCCCCAACCCGACTGCCGCCGCCGCCGCCGCCGCCGCCATCGCCCGCCCCGGCTCCCCTTCCTGTTTCTCGCCCGTCGCGCAGGCCCGCTCCGCCGGAGGGCGCCTGGCGCGGAGCAGGCCGGGATGTGTAGGCCGCGGGGTCGAACGCGCCCGGAAGAGGCGGGGTTCGGGCCACTTGCCGTGACGCGCTTCCGCCCTCCCAGCCGTCTCCGCGGAGGCCTGGCCAAGATGGCCGTCGGGGCCCGTGCCGTTGCGCCCGGCCGCTGAGGGAGCGCGGAGGCAGCGACGGACGGCGGGAGGAAGCGAGGCAGGGAAGGCGCCCCGCCGCCGCCGCCGCCGCCATGGAGCCCGCCGCCCCCGGCGCCGCCCCCGCCGCCGCCCCCGCGGTGGGGCCGGAGCGCCTCTTCGACTCGCACCGGTGAGGGGCCGGAGAGGGAGGCCGGCGCCCCGCCCGCCCTCCCCCGGCCCCGCTGACGGCGCCCCGTCTCTCTCTCCCCCGCGCAGGCTCCCGAGCGACGGCCTGCTGGCGCTGGCGCTGCTCCTCTACGCGCCGGTGGGCCTCTGCCTGCTGCTCCTGCGGCTCTTCGTCGGCCTCCACGTCTTCCTGGTCAGCTGCGCCCTCCCGGACAGCGCCCCGCGCAGGTGAGCCGCCGGCGGGGCGGGGGAGGGAGGGAGGCCCGGCCAGGGGAGGCCCGGCGCGGGCGGCCCCGGCCCGGCCCGGCCCCGCCGCCCACCGCCCGCCCCGCGCTCGCTGTTCCCGCTGCAGGTTCGTCGTGCGCGTGATGTGCGCCGTGCTGGGCCTCCTCGTGCGGCAGAGCGGCCCCCGCCGGCCCCGGGCCCGGCTCCTGGTCGCCAACCACGTCACCCCCTTCGACCACAACGTCCTCGGCCTGCTCCTCTCCTGCGCCGCTGTGAGTCCCGGTGGGGGCGGGGGAGGAAGGGGGCTGCCCGCGCCCCCACCAAGGCGGCCCACGACCCTCGCTCGCCCCCAGCGCCAGGGCCGAGAGTGGGGCGGGGGGCGCGACGGCCTTGAAGCGGCAGAGACCCTCGGGGGCGTGTATGCGTTTGTGTTTAGGATCAAGAAACAGACTTTCTTTTGAGGTTTTGCCAGCGCCTTCTATGAGAGAATAAAATAGATTGTGATTTCTAGGTTGTTTGATGTTGTAAAAAGGCTTAAATGCCTTCTGCAGCAGGGAGGAAGGAGGCGGAAGTGCTCTCGCCTTCTCTGGTGCAGAACCTGTGCGGGGCAAAAATGGCTTTTTGGGGGGGGGCTTCAGGGACTCCAACGGTTGTCCGCCTGAATCTACGGCAGAAGGAGGTCATTTGTGGCCTCTCCATTCTGGGGGCGTGCCCCACCACCCCTGCAGCAAGGGCCCCACTCGCCACCTGGAAGGCCGGGGGGGGCTGGCCACCTGACCCCAAGACAGGCTCCCCCATGGCGGGGATGGCTCCCTGGAGTCTCTGCTTTGCCCTCCCTGGTGCTCATGAGGAGGGGGCCAGGGCTGCAGCTTGCTTGGGTGAGGGGCCGGTGGGGCCTTCTGACTCTCCTCCCCCCACAGCCTGTCTTGAACGGTGCCTCTGGCTTCATCTGCTGGTCCCGGGGCTTCTTGGAGGTGGGGGCTACGGACAGCCGGGCTCAGCTGCTGGAGACACTCAAGGCCTACTCCTCCCAGGGGGGGAACCCGCCGCTGCTGCTCTTCCCTGAGGAGACCCCCACCAATGGCCGCGTTGGACTCCTGCGCTTCAGGTGGGGCCTGTAGGGGGGGTGTGGGAAAGCCTCTGTGTTCCTTGTGGGGGGGCAGGGCAGGGTGGAGGAGGCACAGGTACTTGGCTGGCCTTTCTGATGGGGTCTCTCCCTCCATTCCTCCCTCCCTCCATATAGCACGTGGCCCTTCTCCATCCTGGATGCCATCCAGCCTGTGGCGCTGCAAGTCTACAGGCCGTTCGTTACTGTAGTGAGTGCAGAAGGGGGAGGGGTCATACCCGTTGGTGTTGATGCCTTTGAAGTGCTTCCCTCCCCATTTGGGCTTCTGTTTCCTTCTTCAGACAACATGTTTGTGGGGGAGGGGGACATTCCCTCTTTTGCTCAGATGTCTTAGGCATCTCAAGCGTCCACTTGCAGCCATTCCCTTGGGGACTTTTTTCACAGCTGTCTGTTCCCTCTCTCTCTGTCTCTCTCCATTTCTCTCTTTGTCCCCCTCCCCATTCTTCTGAAGAGTGTGGCCGATGCCTCCTGGGTGACTGAGCTCCTCTGGACCTTCTTTGTTCCCTTCACTGTTTACCAAGTAAGGTATAAACATTTCTGCTGCTTTTTGTGTATGTTGGGATAGTGTGAATAAGTGAACCCTCCCTGGTCCCCCACCTTTGGCACTTCTCGGAGGAGACAGAGTTTCACCCTTGAGGGTGAAAAGGGCTTCCCTTTGGACACCACACCCAACCTCTGCCCGCTGGGGCCTTCTTCCCTCCCTCCCTCCCTCCTTCCTTCTCCCTTCCTCTTTTCCAGGTGGCTCCCCGCAGTCTGCAGACAAGCTGAGGAGACCCGTGAGGAGTTTGCACTGCGAGTCCAGGAGGTAGGAGGGGGGCCCATGCCCCTGCTGGTTTAGCACCCACCTGCTCCCAAAGTGAGAGCGTAATGGGCTGGAGCCCTGCAGTTCCCTGTGGGCAGCTGCCACCTGAGCTTGACTCCTGGCCTCTCTCCCTCTGCTGGTAGCTCCTGGCCTCAGAGCTGGGTCTGGTCTCTACTCGGCTGACTGCAGCGGACAAAGCAGAGTACCTGAAGCGCCTGCGTCACAGCCCCCGCCTCTCCTACAGCTCCCCAGGTGAGTTGGAGGAGTACACCCCAGCTAGACGTTTTGCTACTCGTACGGCTTGTCTCTTTCTCTGCAGGGGGGCGGTGTGAGCAGCTGCCCCTAAGGGTCTCGTTTCTGGGGAACAGATACATGATCCCATGTGGGAAGGAGTAGCCGGGGGGGACACCAGACAGAGCTTTACTTCAAGTACACTGCCTTTGTGCCTTTCTTCCAGCCCTGAGCCAGCCTGCAGGGACGCGGACTCGACCATCCCACAGCGTGGCCTCTGCAGAGGATGTGCATTTGATGGGGCTGGCCCAGAGCGTCAAGGAGGTCCTGCCCCACGTGCCCTTGGCAGTCATCTGCAAGGACTTGGGTGAGGAGCAGGGAGGGAGAGAAGTCTCAGGGGCTGGTGGAAGCAGAAGCTCTCTGAGTGCACCTGTGTGTCCAGGAGAGCTTCCGTGTCACCTTCTGAAAACTGAAGAGTTTTTTATTTCCAACGACACTCTCATGGCAAAGGGTGGGCAGTGCCTGAAACAATACTCTGAGTCAATACAATTTAAGGGAGTGCCTTGGGGGGGGGTCTTTGCCAAAAAAAAAGGGTGCTTGCTCACCCAGGGGTCTGTTTGGAAAAGTGGCTGCGGCTGCCTCTGTCTCCCCCTTGGGAGGGCCAGTACCGGGCCACGCGTTTTCTCTCCCTTCCATGGGTGGAACTGCTCAGACGGCTTTAGGTAGGTAGGCATGCATCTTCCTGGGAGGCACGGTGGGGGGGGCTTATTGGCTCAGGGGACTGCTGGAGTTTTTCAGATGCCTCTTGTGTCGTTCCACGGTGGAGACCTCCAGGGGGGCGCCGTGTTCTGGCAGCAGTTTGCTGGACATCTTCTTGTTAAAAGTGCCCCGTCTTCTTTTCCACAGCCCAGACAAACTGCGTGGATGCCACCATCGCCAACCTCCTGGAAGGACGGGTTCCTTTTGTACCCAGTGAGGGGGAGGCAGCAGAGGCCTCCCCCAGGCTCCCTCGGGCTCTGGTGCCCACTGCCTGGCCCCCTTTTCCCCAGCTACGGTAATAGTCTGGGGGCTGTCTCTGGCTTTGTGGCAGGGGAAGGGCTGGGAAGCCAGCCTCAGGATGCCCATGGGCTGCCCTCATGCCCCTCCTCTTTTCACAGGTGCCCAACAGGGTCTTTGCACGGTCGCCAGAGGCGCGGCACCTCTCCCTGCAAGAGCGCAAGAGAGCACTCTATGACTATGCCAGGAGGTGAGGCCCCACACCCCCTCCCTTGTCCCCACCCCCCGCAGCTGTGGTTGAGCCACCTTTCTTGTGGGGTCGGAGGGCAGTCAGTGGGTCTGTGCTTGCCTTGGCAGGAGATTCGCAGAGAGACACGGGACGGCACAGAGGGAGGGTGGCCGCTGACCGGTCTGGGTCATCCCTTCACTCCTCTGGATTTGCGGCTCGGATGGCGACAGATTTTTGTTTGCGGTGAGGGGGCAGCCGGCCCGTCCTGGCTGGTGGGACTGCCTTGGCCTCAATGGCTGCACTGGAGTTGCGAGGCGGGACTGCAGCGGCCTTGGAGCCCTGCACGCCATGTGTCAGCTCTGCAGGGTGAGCAGCAGGGGTGACTGGCCTGGCCACCCCTCACCTGGCCCAGATTGGGTCCTGCCCTGGAATACACCTGGGGCAGCCGGCAGCCGTCCAAGTGGGCCGGGCGGGCAGGAAGCCCAAAAGGGGAGGGAGCCTTCACTGTCAAAATAAACCTTACTCTGATTCTTTTGCTGAGTCTTTCTCTTCTCTCTGGCGGGGGGGGGGTCCTTGCAGAGGGGATGACACTCCAGGGTTGTCTCCTTGTTGCCCCTCTGCTCTGTCTGGGAAGTGGGGGGGGGGTTTTCTACTTTCCACCCAGTTCAGGGCTGTAAGGCAGCAGACCCCTCAGTCAGCTGAGGAGGAGATGGGGTGGGGTCCAGTCCAGGACGCACGCAACGCCCATAGAGCCGATGATGCTCTTCCTCCCCAACCTGGCAAAGCCGCTTCCCCCACCCGTGCCGCTGGGGGTGGGAAGCTGAGCCCCACAGCTGCCGGTTGTACAGAAGAGTAGGGGGCCGGGTGTGGAGAATTTTAAGCCACCGGGGCCCACGGAGAAGGAGGGGGCTTTGCTTGCTCCCTGGTGGGGTACTCATGCCGGCTCTAGGCGGGCCCTCGCAAGGAAGCGGGCGGGGGGGTCTGGGCGCAGCCCTCGGGACTCGTCTGCTCCCGCGCTCGGGCGGAGCTCCCTGGCTCTCCCTGCCTCCGCCTCGGGGTCGGGTGAGGTCAGGGCGCCGGGGCAGGCGCTGCTGCGTGCAGCTCGGCATGTCTGCTGCCCGCCGCCTTCCCATTCAGCCACACGTAGCCGGCTACTCTTAAAAGGGCCACGGCGGGCAGGAGGCGGGCCCTCGGGCGCGCGTCCCCTTTCTGGAGGACCGAAGGGGCGCGGGGGCGGGGAGGCGGGTCTCCCGGCCGGCCGCGGCTGCTCCTGCCCCGGGAAACCTCCGAGGAAGGGAGCGCGGTCTGCCCGCCTCTCCCTCGGCCTCCGCTCGCCCTTTCGTGCCGCTGGCGTCGCCCGTTTAAGCGTCCGGGGCTTGTGTTTACAAGGCGCGGGGCCGGGCGTCACGTGGCCTCCAGCTGGCCGCGGCTCCTGCCCGCGGCCACCTGCCTCCCCTCGCGACCGCCACCGGGACCGGGAGGAAGCCCGAGGAGAGAAGGGAGGGAGACGCAGGCCGCGCTGTCCCGGATGGAGCCGCCCCGGGAGGACCCCCTGCTGCTGCTGCACGGTGAGGGGAGGGGGCGGCGGCGGGAGGGGGCGGCCCGGGGGGGCTCCGGCCGTCGGACGTCCGGTGACGGCCTCTGGCGCCCGCCGGGCTGGGCGGCGGCGGCGGCGGCTGCTTCTTCTTTCAGGCTCCTGGGTGGAAGTGGCCCCCTTGGGCGCCGCGGAGCTTCCCACGCTGGCCGGCCTGCCCTCCGGAGGCGGCGGCGGCGGCGGCGGCGGCGAGGAGGACGGCGGCGACGGCGAGCTGGCGGAGATCCTGCGCGAAGCCCAGATGGAAGCGGCGGAGCGGGGCGACGGGTGGGTCCCGAGAAGCGGCGGGAGCGGGGCGGGGCGAAGGCTGGGCCGCGGGAGCAGGAGGGTCTCGCCGGCTGCCTTTGGGGAGGGCGGGCGGCCGGCCGGCCGGCGGAAGGCGCTCGGGCCAGCGGGGCTCCGACGGCGGAAGGTTGGCTGCCCGGGCAGGCTGGGCGTGCCCGGGGCCACCGGCTGGGCTTCCGCTCCTCTGGCCGGGGCTTTGCCAGGAGGCAACCGGGAGCGCTCCGCTGGGAAGGCGCGGAAGGGCGGGCCGGAGCGAGCGGGCGGGCGGGCGGGCGAGGCTTCCTCCGCCTGGCTCCGAAGGTCTCCGGAGTCGGCTCCGGGCGAACGTCTCCGAGGAAGCCGGGCGGGGCAGAGCCTGGGAGCGGCTGCGCCCGAGTGGGCAAAGCGGGAGCGGGGCCTCCGCGAGTGGTCTCCAGGCACCGGGGGCCGGAGCGGCCGGGAGCCCTCGCAGGGGCCGCGCTGCCTCCCGGGGGCCCTCTCGCCAGCCGCTCCCGAGGGCCGGTGAGTGCGGGGGAGGGGCGCCTCCTAGCAGCGCGGACGGGCTGCCTTGCGGGGTGGGTGTCCGGGTGGGCGCGGGCAGGGAAGGCCCTTCCTCGGAGAGCCGGTGGGGCCTGGGCGGGGCAGCCCACGGCAACAGCTTTGGGCCCCAGATTGGTCCGCGCTGCCTCAGCAGGGAGCCCCTCCCGGCCATCGGGTGGGCGCCCCTGCCGGGGAAGGCAGGAAATGTGCCGGCGGGAGGGACCGTCTCGGCATCTGGGGTCGGACGCCGGTTGCCCCTCGGCAGAGCAGTCATTCCTCCCGGGGAGGCCGATACGGCGGACGGGAAGGAGCGGGGGGGAAGGCGCACCTCCAGATGCTGCGGGACGTGTGTGCTGCCTGCTGGGAACTGCAATCCAGCAACTTCGGGGCGGGGGGGCTGCTCGGTTCCCTCCCCTAATTTCACGAGGCCATCCTACGGAGACCCGGGAAGAGGGCGGGGGGCTCTTCCGCTAAGCCGCCTCGCCAGCCTGCGAGGGACAGGGGTGGAGGGAACTGGGGGGGCGGTTAAGACTGGGGGGTCTCCCGCTCCTCCCTCCCCGCAGCGCAGGCGCCTCTCGGGGATACTTGGCCTTCACGGCTCGGCATGGAGCCGCCTCCAGGCTCCGCCAAGGGCCCCCGCCGACGCTGTTTGTGCTTGCAGGCCCCTCCCGGCTCTGAAGGGACTCCCCGTGGAGGATGGGAGCAGCACCGGGCAGGTGAGCCGCAGCGGCGCAGACGTCTCGGGACCCCTCCCCCGCCAGAGAACCTCGAGTTCAGCGCCCCCCCCTCCCCAACCCTCCCTGGGAGAGTGGCAGGGGTCAGCCCAGGCAGAGCGTCCGAGGGGTTTCCGGGAATAGAATCCTAGAGTTCTAAGAGACCCCAGGGGCCATCGAATCCAACCCCCTGCCATGCAGGAACACCCTCAAAGCCCTCCCTTGGACAGATGGCCCTCCAGCCTCTGGTTAAAAACCTCCAAAGGAGGAGGAGACTCCAGCACACTCCATGGAGGCAGCAGCTGATTCCACTGCCAGACAGATCTGGCCGTCAGGAAGTTCTTCCTGAGGTTCAGGTGGAATCTCCGTTCTTGCAGCTTGAATCTATTGCTCCTTGTCCTGGTCTCTGGAGCAGCAGAAAACAAACCCGCTTTCTCTTCAACATGACATCCCTTCAAATATTTAAACATGGCTATCATGACTACTCTTAACCTTCTGGAGACCACTGAAGGACCCCGTTTGATCCCTAGCACCTCCTCCCCCCCGGGAGGAGGAGTGGAGGGTCTCTCCTAAGGGGATCAAGCAATAACCCCATTTCTCCGTCCTTCCCTCCTCATGTGGCCACCCCTTCTCTTTTCAGAGGGAAGTCCCTCCTGAGAGGCCGCCCCAGGGCGGGTCCCTGGCCTGGCCTTGGCCAGGCCCCCCGGAACACCTGCCCTCCAAGTAAGGAGCCTTCTCCCCCCTGCCCCCCCCGTTGCCACGCAGCAATAGCAGTGGCCTCCATCCGCTTCCCCGCTCAGCCCGCTCTGTACGCTCTTGCAGGGACTTGGCCTGTGTGGCCCCGACGTGCCCCCACCTGCTCAACCCAGCTCTGCACCGGAAGAGGGGGCTGCGGGATCCCCAGCTGGCTCTCCTGCTCGTCCCCTCCCTGCTGCTCAGCCATGCCTTGGCCGTGGGCCTGGGGTGAGTTTGGGAGAAGGGGGGAGGAGGCAGAGCATCCCCTACGCCCCCATCCCATAATTTTGATGGGGGAGAGGGAGGGGACTTATTCGAGGTGGAGCAAAGGACCTGTCAAAGTCCCTGATCTCTTCCCCTAGGGACAGCACTGACTGCCCCCCCATGGCCTGGGAGCTGCTCTCTGTGGGGGGTATCTCTGGTGTTGGGTGGGGGCTCATCTGGTGGTGCCCCCATGCACGCTGGGGGGCCAGCACGTCCTGTTTGGGCTATGCTCTTCTGTGGGGGGGGGTTGCCTTTCCAGACCAGGCTGCTGACAACTCCCTCCCTCCCTCCAGCATCTGCATTGGGAAACGCCTGGCCGCTTCTTCCTCCAGTGCCCTGTGACCGACTGGCGCCCTGACCCCCGGAGAGGCATAGCAAGGCCCCCAGGCCCCCAAAGATCAACCAGCCCCCCCCCTTCCAGGACTTCTCTGCGACTGCTCCCCACCTGGAAGTCTTCCCTCTTTGCCTTGCCTGGGAAGACAGGAAGACCACCCCCGTATTGTGAGGACTGTGTGGGGCCAACTGTGCAGGGTGGGCGGTGTGTTCTCTCCCTTCCCCCTACCCCCACCACCCCTAGGTGTTGCTGGGCTCAGCCCAAAGCCCCTTCTCTGGATCTCCCTCACAGCAGGAAGGCATTGGTGGGGGGCGGGGGCAGATCTGAGGGTCTTTCCTCAAAGTGCTCTTTGTGGCCCTCAGTCTCCTCTTTCTGGCAAAGTGGGACCCCCCCACCCTGGCGTTGAGCTTGGGACCTGCCTAGAGATCCTCACCCGGGATAGGGGAGGGGGAGCTGTCCAGAAAGACCCCCCTCCCCTGTGTCATGCCGACCAGGATGCAAGACTTCCCTGCAGCGTGGGGTGGTCCCCAAGCAGAGCTTTGAACGAGGGAGGGGGAAGAATTCCCTTCCAGCTCAGTGTGGCTCTGTGACCTTCCTGTGGGAGATGGTTTGTCCTGCAGCCGGTGGGAGACAGCGGGACTCTCAGCTACTGGGCGCTGCAGTGGGGGGCTGACCAGCCAGACTGCAGTGTGCTGAGAGACAAGCCTGATCGAGAACAAGCTGGCGCGAACACGCGTGTATACACATACACACCTGGGAATAGGGCCAAAGAGGATACAAAAACAATTGGGTGGAGGTTGTGATGGAAGGGCTCTTACTTCCAAGGCAGGAGAGGGGCTGGGACATTCCTTTCCCCCAACCCAGGTACGGCTACCAGCAGGGAGGAAGGCTCTCTGCACACGCTCTTGGTCAACTGTTGCCTTCCTTCTCGCCTAGAATCAAGACAAAGGCTGACCCTCCCAGGAAAGGGAGAGGAAGGGAGACCCTCCTCCAGGCTGGTGAGGGGGTCCGGATTCCCCTTGGGAGCAGATTCTTCTGTTCCCAAGGGTCCCTGGTGGTGTGCCCAGCCCCTCACCCTACATCTCCACCTGTGAAAAGAACCCCCCCCCCGCCGTGTCCCACCACCACCAGCAAGCGGCCACAGGGAATCGTGGCCCAGTTCAGCCTTCCTTTCATAATAAACGCAGTTTCTCCGAATCCTTAAAAACGCCTGAGGCCATTTAATGGGGAGGGGCGGGGGCGGCTGGCTGAGAGTGGGCGGCCTCCTCCCGCCGGAAGGAGGGAAGGAAGGCTGGCTGAGCTGGAAAGAAGCGTTCATCCCGGGGCGGAGGGGGCCGCATGGCCTCCCCTCCTCTCCGCTCCGGCTCGGGCGGCATTGCTGCTGAGAGGCGGCCCAGCGGGAAGCCTCTCCTCCGTCACTTCGGAGCTCTGGTGGGGGGGACGTGCAGAACCGGCGCTTTCTCGAGAGCCGGACGAGTTTTCTGGGGGGGGGTCCCGCAGAGTGCGTGCGACCCCCAACCACAACTGCTCCCGTCCGACCTCAGAGGTTCCCGACCCAGGGGAGCGAAGCGTCTCCCCCCGCCCGCGAGACGACCAGGCCCCGGGCGGGGAGGGGGGGCTTCCCACGCGCGACCCCCGGCCCGCCCGCCCGCCGCAGAGCCTTCCGCTGTCCTCGCACGGCCGCCCGCCCTCCCGCCTACTCGGGGCTCTTCGGTTGCGGTCCCTCGGGAAACGCTAGACTGGCCGACCGAGGGGGCCCCGCTCGCCCCTCCGGGAGATGCGGGGGCGGGCTTGCTGCTGTTGCCGGGGGGCGCGGGGGCGGCCGAGGCGCTCTCGAAGACGGGCCGCCCCGTTCTCCGCCGCGTCCTCCCGCAGTTCCTGCAGCCGCCGGCAGAGGGCGCGCGGGAGTCACGGCCGGCCTTTACGCGCGCCCGGCCGGGGAGCCCGGAGGAGAGGGAGCGCCCCCTGCAAAAGGGGGCGGAGTGAGACCCGCAGGGAGGCCTGCGGCGTCTTCGTGGGGCTGGGCGCGGGGGCGGTCCTGCAGAAAGAGGCGCGTGGGTGGGTGCGGGGTGTCGAGGGCGCAGCGGGGAGGGGCTGGAGTGGAGGGCGGCACCAGCCCGGCCCAGGCTGGAATTCGGGGAGGCCCGGGGGGAGGAGAGGCAGCCCCTACAAGGGGGACCCCTTGGCCCGGGCTGGAGCGGGGTGTCCGGGACCGCGGGCGGTGGGCACCCCCTTGCTCCTGGCCGCCCCTCGCTTCTGCTGGCCGGGGGAGCGTCCACCCCTGCGTGCCAGGGGCTGCAGGGGGAGGGGGTCTCCCTTTGGGGTTCCGGGGACCACCTTGTCTGGTAGTTATACGAAGCCAGCTGTGAATGAATGTAGTTGAGAACGTTACAAAAGATCAGCATCGCAATGGAATAGCATGGTCCACGACCTTTAAAAACAGTTTGAAACATACAACCAAAACCGAGAGAAGCTGAGAGCAAGGGTGGGGTGGTGGTTTGAGCGGTGAGCCCTGGAGGTCAGGGTTCGATTCCCTGCGTAACCGTGGAAGCCCACTGAGTGACCTTGGGCACCTCACACTCTCTGAGCCCAGAAAACCCCGGGGTAGTTTGCCTTAGGGTCTCCGTAAGCTGGAAATGACTGGAAGGCACAGAGCGGCAGCAGAAACCACAATGGGGACCACAGGGAAACCCTTTGATAAAAGGCGGTCTGGCCTGGCAGAACCAAGTCTCCCTCCGCCTGCTCTTGGGGCCTGGACCTTCCCAAAGAGTGGGCCAGGCAGGAAAGCGAGCCCCAACCTTCACCCTGCGCGTCTGCTTCAAATGCTTGAAGAAGCTGTGAGACAGTGACTGGGCATTTCCTAGCTAACCCAGGAGGCCTGTAGCAAAAAATGATTAAAAGGTGGCTCTTTTCCCTGAACAGTCTGTGTAACATCAGCTCAGTCTGATGGGCTGAGCAGAAAGTGACGTTCTTGGCCTGGGAAAATCCTTTGTTCCGATAGGGTGGCCTTCTCCCCCCGTGTCAGCCCTCTCCAGAAGAAGGAAGCCTTAAGGTCAGGAGGAATCAGGTGCTTTGGTCTCGTCCTGAGAGGGCGCTTCATTGCCTAAACTCCAGCCTACGAACCCAGAGGTTCGTAGGGGTGGCACCTACTTCGTCATGGGGAAGGACAGTTTTGATGAGCTGATGAGATGGACACTGACTTCATCTTTAGGATTGGTGCTGCGTCCCACTGAATGTAATCAATCAATGTACTCTGCATGTAATCAATAAGCTATTCTTCAGGAGGCCCTGTGGCTCAACTTGGACAGATCCCAAGCCTGAATTTGCCTAGGAAGTGAGTGGATCAGAGCTGAGGAATGGTTGCACCTGATGATAGAAAGACGGTGAGCAGGGGCCACCTGAGCCTCGATAGGAAACGAGTCCCAGAGCCCGGGGGCAGTGACCAAGAAGGCCCTGTCTCTTACCCCCACCAGAGAGCTGGGAGAGACCCCCAAGGGCGACCCAGTCCAAGTTCATTCTGCCACGCAGGAAGACACCATCAAAGCCCTCCCTTTGACAAGTGGCCATCCGGCCTCTCTTTAAAAACCTCGAAAGAAGGAGGAGACTCCACCACACTCCACGGAGGCGGCAGCAGATTCCACTTTCCAACTGCTCTTACTGTCAGGAAGTTCTTCCTAATGTTTAGGTGGATTCTTTTCTTCCTGAAGTTTGAAGCCATTGATCTATGTCCTAGTCTCTGGAGCAGCAGAAAACAGGCTTGCTCCATCCTTCAAATGACATTCCCTTCAAATATTTAAACATGGCTTTCATGTCCCATTAACCTTCTCTTCTCCAGGCTAAACATCCCCAGTTCCCTAAGACACTCCTTATAGGACTTCATGGTCTCCAAGCCTCCAACCATTTTGGTCAACCCTTCCCACACAGCCACCCTCCCAGCTGCCAGCCCCTCCCACACACTGGTGGGCTGGGTTTCTCTCCCTAGGAGCTATTTTAGTTGCCTGGCAACCTGTTTCTAGGCTGCTGCAGCACTCCAGATAGCCACACACCCCAGAGCTCCATCACAAGTGGTCTCTATTCCCTCGTCCAAATCATTGATGAAGATGCTGAATGGCACTGGGCCCAGGACAGAACCCCATGGCGCCTCACTGGTCACTTCTCTCCAGGATGAGGAGAAGCTGTTGGTGAGGAGCACCCTGTGGGTTCAGCCAGTCAACCAATTACAAATCCAGTACTAACAGTGCCACCTAACAAGGAAAGGGGTGGGACTGAGAAAGGGCCCCCCTGAGCATCTCGGCCCAAACATTCTCACATGGCCTGTAGGAACCCTGGAATTAAGCCACAGGGACTTCATAGGTCTTCATGGGCACTTTGAGTTGTGCCCGGAAACAGACTGGCAGCCACTGGTCTCTCGCCACAAGGGAACCGCACACTTCCTGGCTGTGCATCCAACTTGCCTCAGATGGTGGGACATGGTTGAATAGTTGGACCCCCTTTGCAGGACCTTGGTGGCACTGGCAAATGCAGAGTTAGCTGGCGGAAGGGAGGGGTCTTGCCCGCTTCTGCTCCCCCTTCCAGGCATGAAGGGTACGGAAGGAGGCCTTTCTCCTGAGTATGAAGATTCCTCAGCGAAAACCCAGAGAAACTCATTGGGGTCAACAGGTGACCTGAAGGCACAAACGCTCATGATGCTTGAGGCTCTTCCCAGGCCCTTGTGGTCAGTCCCACGTCGGGGAAGGCCCAGCTGCCCAGCTGGGGAAAAGGGCCATGGACGTCAGTGGGAAGGCAGAATGGAATGGGGAGAGGAGAGAGAGAATTTGCTGCCACCTCTCATGCATTTCCTTGACCTCCAAGTAAAATGAGTGGAATTGACAGGTGTTAGGCCACTGGTAGAGCACACCAATGGTCAGCCATTGGGGTGAACAGTTGTTTCTCCAGGGCACAACACGGAGGGAGAGAGTTTCTTCCTCTTCACCTCATGATGTGGTTTTTCAAGGGAGAATTGGAGCCATGGTTCCACCCCAAGGGAAGTTCCCCTCTTATTTCTGTCTTGGACCGGGGGCTAAGAGGAGCCCATCTTCCCGTTGGGGCCTCCTGGAGAGAAGGGGGAGCACCATTTGCAAAGCACAGATCACCTCTGTGGAAACAGAAATCCTGGGATGGCTGCCGGGTTTGGGGAGGAGCTTTAAAGGGGGCTTAGGCAACCTCAGAGAATCGCAAGAGTTGGAAGAGACCCCAGAGGCCATCCAATCCAATTCCCTTCTGCCATGCAGGAACAAACACTCAAAACACTCCCTTTGACAGATGGCCATCCAGCTTCTGCTTAAAAACATCCAAAGAAGAAGGAGACTCCACCACACTCCACTGGGGCGGCAGCAGATTCCACTGCCAGACAGATCTGACTGTCAGGAAGCTCTTCCTGAGGTTCAGGTGGAATCTCCTTTCCTGCAGCTTGAATCCATTGCTCCTTGTCCTAGTCTCTGGAGCAGCAGAAAACAGGCTTGCTCCATCTTCAACATGACATCTTTTCAGGTATTTAAACATGGCTCTCATGTCTTCTCTTAACCTTCTCTTCTGCAGACTAAACATCCCCAGCTCCCTAAGCCACTCCTCATAGGGCTTCATGGCTTCCAGACCCTTCACCATTTTGGTCGCCCTCTTCTGGACACACTCCAGCTTGTCGATATCCTTCTTGAATTGAGGCACTCAGAACTGGACACAGTACTCCAGATGAGGTCTAACCAAAGCAGAATACAGTGGTACCAGTACCTCCCTCAATCTAGACACCATAGTCCTATTGATGCAACCAAGAATTGCATTGGCTTTCTTGGCTGCCACATTACACTGCTGGCTCATGTTCAGCTTGTGGTCCACCAAGACTCCTAGATCCCTTTCGCATGGACTGCTATCCAGCCGCGTGTCCCCTATCCTATTATTTGTGCCTTCCATTTTTTCTGCCTAAGTGCAAGACCTTGCATTTCTCTCTGTTGAAATTCATTTTGTTATCTCTGGCCCAGCTCTCCACCTCCCATGGTGGGTGAGGTCATCAGAGGCTACTAGCCCTTATGGCAATCCCCAGCCTTGCAGGGGACAAACAACCATGTGAGTCTGGGGAGCTCCTTCTCTCCAATGCCACCTCTGCATTCTCTGTGGGGGGAGGGGGGCCTCCCCATGCCACTGTGTGGGAAGAGAAAACAGAAATCGGGGATTTCCCCTTTGGGGTCCAATCCAGCTCTAAGACCCCTTCCTGCTCACCCTGAGGACACAGTGAGTCCCACCTCTGGGGACAGCAGCAATCCCCCCCCAAGGCTGCTCCACATGGGTTCCTCCCACCCAGCTGATCCACGCTGTCAGAAGATCCCCCCAGGAGTGGTGAAGGACAAAGCAGGCTGGTCTCGCCCCACTCCCCGCATACGCCTCTGCCTCCAGGTGAGGGTGGGACGGGGCGCTCCAGGATACAAGCGCAGCGGGTATGCTGTGTTCTCATTTTATCCCTGCAGGACACAAAGCCCAGCAGCAGGGTGGGGGTGTCTGTGTCCCCGTGTGCCCACCCTGCTGGGACAGCAGCCTCCTCCAGAGAGGTTGCAACAGCCCTCCTGCTGAAAACAGATACTGAGCCTGGAAAGGGGTGGGGAGGCCGATTTCCCCCACGGGAGGAAAACAGAAGCCGTTGAGCTGCAGGCTGGGTTTAAACAAAACTCCTCCCTTGCTCCCTCTCTCTTTCTCTCTCTCTCTCTCCACACACACACACACACAGACACAGACAGACACAGATACACCCAGCAGGCTCTGGCTGATCCACTTCTGGGGTGGCCAGCAAGCAGGAGGGCTAGGAACTAGGTGGCCACTGGCCAGGGAAGAGCCTCCAGGGTTTGTCATCCATCCATCTGTCCCTCCCTGCCCTTTGGGTTGGCCCAAAAACAAACACACAGCAGCTCAGTGGGAGTAAAAGGCCTGATTTCCTTTCAGTCCCCATGAGAGAAGGAAAACCAAAAGCCCCTAATATCGGGAGACTTATGCTATTCTGGGAGACCGGGGGCAACTCAGGTCACTGACACCCCCACACGTGGGGAGGTGGCCAGAGAGGCTGACCAAAGGAGCAAAAGCAATCCCCAGCCCTGGGGAGCCATTTTGGGGATTTCAGTTAGAAAAGCAGAGAGAGGGGCATGAGTGGTGTGGCGGTGGGTAGAATGGAGACAGGTGTTCTGCTCCAGCCTCTCTCTTTTGTGCCACAAACGCCAGTGGCCTCTCCGTCAGCTGCACTAGATGGGGCACAGATGGGCGAGGAGGCCAAGGGCCTGTCTTCACCCCACGGATGACTGGACTGTGACCGACAAGCCCAGTGCAGAATGCTGGGTTGCCCCCAGCCTGCAAGGTTCTAAAAGGGAGGCTAAAGGCACTGGAGGCAACCTGCCCATGTGGCTTGTCTCCCTCCCTCCCTCCCGTCGTTGCGTGCCTTCCGTTGCTTCTGACCACAACGGCTCTAAGGTGAAGCGATTGTAGGGTGTTCTTGGGCAGGTGTCTTCTCAGAGGGTTTGCCACCCTGGCCTTCCTCTGAGGCTGAGAGAGTGCAACTTGCCCAAAGTCACCCTGTGGGATTGGGCCCTGGTTTCCAGGGTCTTCATCCAATGCTCAGGCCACCGCCCTACCATGACAGAGCCAGGAGCCTTTCTCAGCCAGCAGCTGGGGGGGACAGAGCAGGGGCACATTTCTTCCAGAGCCCTCCCATGTGTAGACAGAAGCCCTTCCAGCCCCTCACCCCTGATCACCAGAAAAGAGCTCCATGTTTTGAAGGAATCCTTCTTGGGGGGTTCCTCTTCCCCCTTCTGGCCCAGGATCATACTGGGAAGGGGGGCTGGAGGCTTCTCCCTTGGACCAGAAACTGCTAGCCACCCCATCTCTGCCGGAGCATCCCACCTCCTTCCGTCTTGGATGCTTACTGACAGAATAAAAGAACTGTCCCCCACACTTTGGTGTTGTCTGCCTTCAGGTCCCTTTTGAGTTATGGAGACCCTAAGGTAAACCTATTGTGGGTTTTTCTTAGCATTCCTCTGAGGCTGAGAGAGTGTGATGTGCCCAAAGCCACCCAGGGGGGTTCCACCGCTGAGTCGCAGTCCATGACCCAAAGCATGCACCAGGCTGGCTCCCCTTGACTCCCCAGAAGTCTCCGCAAAGGCTGCCACCCCTCTGCCAGCCTCCTTATTTCCCCAGGGCCTCACGCTGCTTTGCCTGAATCGCCCTCTGCCTTGTCTGCCAGCTATTTCTGTTCCTATTGTCTCCCACCTTCCCCCAGACCGCCAAATGGGGCTCCATTAGCTCTTTGGGGCCTCCTTAGCACCCCCCCCCGGCAAAGCATGCGTGACCTGGCACTCCAGTCGCTCAGCCGTCACACCTCCTCTTCCTCAGCACAGCTTCGGCACACATTCTGCTTTACGGGCACTCAATGACATTGTTCTTTGGCACATGGGGGGGCGCAGTGTGGATCTCTGGGTCCCATCTGATTTAAGCTGCCCTCCTGCCAAGATCCAGAGCCCCAACGGAAGGCATCGCAAAAGCTTTGGGACCTCCTGCTTGAAGAACAGCCTTACTATGATACACACGCCCCGTAAAAATCTCTCTGGACTCAACTCCTCCACTCCACATATCATCTTGGCAGCCCTTTGTGGGTGTTTTGCACACACATCTTCACAGAGACCTTGGAGAATGTGCGCTTTCCTCAATGTGCATTTGTGGCGGGAGGGCCCCCTGCAGCAAACCTCTGCAAAGGGACATGGCCATCATTTCTAGCCCAGAATCAGGGCTGGAGGGGAGGCAAGGAGACCTTTTTTGGAAGGAAGGAAGGAAGGAAGGAAGGAAGGAAGGAAGGAAGGAAGGAAGGAAGGAAGGAAGGAAGGAAGGAAGAGAACCAAAATGAAAACAGGCTTCCCTCAAGAGTTTATTGGGGCTTCCGTGGATACAGAATAACCCACCCCTCTCTTAGGGGGAACTGGCATTTTAAACAGGACAAAAACCAACTGTCCTTAAGAAGAAGACACATCTGCTGGTGGTAGACCATTCTGTGGCTCCGTGGCTGACAGGCAGGGCAGGAGGGAGTTGTGAGAGGGGAGACTCTTGTGGTCCCCCGGCAGGGTCATCCTCATAGGAACCAGAAGCACTTCCGCCACGCCTTCCTGGCCTCTCCTTTTGCGGGCAGCCGGGCAACTGGCAGGGGCTCGCGGGGGGGGCTTGGCGTGGCAGCCACTGGGGGGCCACTCTGGCTCAGCTCCACCTCGATGGTGCGCAGCACTTGGTGGAGGCGCCCCTCCTGCTGCCGGAAGTCATGCTCCACACTGGGGAGGGGAGAGAGGGAGGCTGGCGTGGGTGGGCTAGCGGGTCACCTGGCCAGAGGCCTCTTCCTCTTGCCCCCCCAACACCAAGAGGGGACCGAGGAGCACAAGAAGCAGAGGGCCCAATCCGCCACCCTCGCCCCCTCCTTCTGGCGTTTGCCTCCCACACTAGGAGGGGCCCTCTTTAGTTCCTTTGCCCCCCACCTGTGGCCCACAGGAGCCTAAGCCTGCCCCCCCCGACTTTCCAGGCATTTCGATCAGGAGACTCCTCGGCCCTGGCCCTGGTCGGCGAAATGCTAAAGCAGCTGAGTGCTACACCAGGGCATGTGGGACCCAGCGCTCCTCCTCCCCTCCTCCAGGGTGACTGCATGGAGATCAGAAGCACCCGCCGCTGGGACTGCTGATTGCAGTGACGCCCCCACTGGGCCGCGGCATGTTCAGTCCCAAGGGCAGCTCCTTCCCAGCAGAAGCAGCACCAGAGGGGTTGGCTGAGTCCACAGGGAACAGAAGGTTTGCCCCTTCCCCCAAAGCGGAGGGAGGGGCTAGGAGTCCTCTCACTCCCCCATCCCCACACTGAATGCTTGTCAGTTAAGGCACAAGCACCTCTCCCTCCCTCCCATCAGCAGCGGGGGGGGCGCCAAGAGAAGGACAGGCGGGCCGAGGACCCTGCAGCCTGCATCTCTCCACAGCCAGGGAGAAGTGTGTACGTGCGTGCGTGCGTGCGTGCGAGCCAGCACGTGCCACAGCCACCCATGACTGCCGCCTGGCTCTGCCAGCCCAGCACATCTCACCCGCCACCAGAGCAGGCAGAGACACCTGTCAGTCCCAATTAAGGCTGAGGCCCCCTCCTCCCCCTCCTCTGCGCCAGGCAAAAGGAGCAGGTGGAGTGGGGAGGGGGCCCACTCTTACTAGAACCACAGGCGGAGGAGAGGGAGGCACGTGGCCAGCAGCGCACAGCTGGGAAATGGGGGGAGCAAGGACTGACCACCAGGAGAGGAGGGACGAAGAGCCCCTGGGCTGGGTTGCACCCTCTAATCTGGGATGGGACTCGAGCATGGCCATCCCACTGCCACCAACAGCAGTGGGGCTGAGGGGAGCTGAATAGTGTCTGCAGGTTCAGGGACCCCCCCACACACACACACCAGAACTATCCTAACAGCATTACCCAACAGCCAGCCGGCTGGCCAGTCAGAGACCATTGGAACTACGGGCAGATATGCCTGCATCCGCTGCTCACCGGGATGCAGCCACAACAAAGTCCTGCTGGCCCCAGAACCTCTTTTTAGTCATCTCGGCTACTGCCCGCGCAAGCCTATTCTCCTCCTTCCCCCATCATCCCGGGGGGCCCACCTGTAAATGACACACGCACAGTCCCGACACATCCCGCAGTTGGCAATGTCCTGCCCCGTCTGGTACGAGCAGCGCCTGCAAGAGGCCAAACGTGTGCAGAGTCAGCAGCCTGGATGCCCTCTCACCCCACCCGCCTCCCAGACCAGCACATCCTTTGGCACCCAGTGAGTCCAGCCACCCGCAGAAAGCAAGCACCAGAGACTCTCCGATCCCCAGTGGCAGCTCCACCCACAGCCATTGGCACAGGTGGCCACCCACAGCCCCTTGAGAGGTTCACAAGAGCAGCTAGCAAGAGAGGAGGGGCTCCCAGGGCATCCCCTGCCCCTCCCACAACTGCACTGGGATTGGGACCCCTAAACTGAGCAAGACTGACAGACAAAGCCCACAGCCCTGTATCCTCCCCAGGGCGGATAAATGGGCTAGTGGGGGGCAGGGGCATTGTCCCTGGCTACCCAGTTCTGCAGTTCCTTCACACTTCCTTCAAATGAGACCATTTTATGTATGGGGAAGAGGACAGGGGCTGCCACTGACCTGCCAGGTTCAGAGGGCACTCTTTGTCTCCACTGGGCCTAGCTGCCTTCTGCTGGGACACAGGGACCCTGGGAGGCAGGCCTTGTCCTCCAGCCCTTGCCCCTCCCCAGACCATATAGGGCAGGAGGGGGCTCCCGCCTCACTCACCCTGTAGGCAGCCCTCCCTCCACCTGTCCCTGGCCTCCAGCCCCCAGCCCCTTTCCTCACCCGTCCCGCTGCGCCTCCTTCCTCTCCAGGTCCTGGATGACCCCTAGGAGCACCCGGATGGTCTGCTGGCTGGTCTCCAGCACCCCCTCCAGGGACTGCAGCTGGGACCGAACGTCACCCACTGCCCGGGGTGGGTCCCGAGACATGGGTGGGTGCTCCTCCTCCTCCTCTTCTGCCGGCCCTCTGCCCAGAGGCACCAGCTGCAACAGGTGCTGGACGTGGCACAGGGCCTCAGCTTGCACAGGAGAGAGGCAGCCCCTGGGGAGGTGGCCATGGCACGGGGACCTTGGTGGAAGGAGGGTACCGGGCCCTGGTGAGGAGGGATGGCAGTTCTCGGGGGGTGGGCAAGTGATTGACTGGGTCGCCCGAGTGGCGCCAAGGCATGCTGGCAAGGCAGCTACTGCTGGTGGTGGTGGTAGTTTCCCTGATGTGGCAGAGGAGGAGGGGGCTGTCACATGGGGTGGCTGGGGGGCCATCCCCTGGGGGCTGGTGTTGCAAACAAGGTGAGAGGCAGAGAGGGGGTCTACCTGGAAGGGGCCCTGAGCAAGAGGATACGGGGGAGAGCTGCCCTGCTGAGAGGTGCCAGGGGAGGCCTGCTGGGGGGCACGCCGGGGGGGCAATGGAGCAGGGGGTCCCTGGGCAATAGCACCTGGGGTCCAGGGGGGCTGGGGGGAGTGGGGGCAAGGCTTTTGCTGGGAAGGAGGGCTGCCAGAGAGACATGGTCCCTGGGCCAGGTAAGGTGAGTCAGCGCACTGCAGAGGCGGTGACCACACAGGGCACAGAGTGGCACAGGTTTTGGGACACAGCTGGGCATGGCAGGGGGCAGGGGGCAGACTGTGTGCAGGAAGGCTAGCAGAGGGCTGATCCTGACCAGGTCCCCCTGGCTGACAGGCAAAATCCCAGGCACTCTTGCTGCAGAGGGGGGCGGCCCAGGAGGTCCTCTGGAGGCCAGGCGAGGTCTGGATGGCGGTGCTGGCACAGCCCTTGGCGGGAGGAGGTTGCAAGGGGAGGAGGCGTGGCTCGGCCTGGGGCCAGCTCCGGCGGGTAAAGTTTGTCCCCCGCCACTTGGGGGTTGCAGAGGCACACGGGGTGTTGCGGATGTGGGTCTCCTCACTGATGCTGCCATCCTCCAGGTCCTTGAAGCGCACTTGCTGAGGGCGGCGCTGGCGGCGCTGCAGGCATCCATCTGCATCTGGCCAGTTGCGCCGCAGCAACACCGGTCGCACAGTCACAGCTTCCTCCTTAGGGACAGCACCCAGGAGACCCAGGTGGGACCCCTCCTCCTCCTCCTTGCTGGCCATGGCACCCCTGGCGCCAGTGGTCCACTGGTCAAGACCTGCCGAGGCCCATGATCCTTTGTACTTCCGCTCGGAGACTGGAGTGGGGCGTGCCCAAGTCGGGGGCACGAGGCATTTCTTGGCCAGCTGACAGCAATGACCAAGGGCCTGGCCAGATGGAGGAAGTGGGGGACAGGAGCCGGCAAGGTCATTGCTGGGGAGGATCCAGTTGCAGCCCCATAGCCAGCCACGGAGCTGCCGTCTCCTCCTCCTCCTCAGTGTCTACAGGGCTGGCTACTGCTGGCAGGCAGAGCGCTTTCCACTGGATGGTGGACCAGCCAGGAGCCAAGGGAACCCATCTTCTGCAGAGGAGCTTCAGTTACTTGTAGGGCTTGCCAGCAGGGGTGGGCAACAAAGAGGTCACTGCTGGCCTGTGGCCACTGCCATCTAGACATCAAACCTGCAAAGGAGAGAAGCCACCTTGTAAAAACACTTTCAAAACATTTTCAGACCTGTGGAGCCATGGGGGCAGATGTCTCTACATCAGAGCTGGGTGAGGTGGGGAGGGGCTGCTCACTCATCTCTCCACTAGTTAGTTCTCCTCTAACCTGCCACCCTGGGTGGGTCCACTGGAGCCTTCACTGATTTCCCCGCAACACACAAACATCTGCTGAGTTTCCTAGGGGAGAGAACTCCACAAACTGGGGGCCACCACCAAAGAGGGCCTGTTCTCTGGCCAGGCTTGGGAGGGCCAGCAGGGAAGCAGGACTCCTCCAAGGCCCATGGCTGCATATAGGTGGCGGGTCAGCAAAGGTGTCTGGCACCCTTCATTCTCACACCCTGCTTTGCTTGAGCAGAAGCTATCCCTTTAACAAATAATCAGGCAGGATTACAAAACAGAAAGAGACAAGCTTTGATCTTTGGCACTGCCTCCTCCCTCTGTGCAAAAATGGCAGTGGAAAAAGCAGCCCCTTCAGCATAAACGGGATGAGTCGCAGTGCCAGCCAAGCAGAAGCAAATGCTAAGAATAGCAGCCGCCGCTGTCGCCACCACCACTGCTGCCACCGCAACTGCGTGGCCTTCAGGGAGGAAACGGTGCCCAAGAGATCCTCTGTGAGGCTGGGGAGGCTCTCCTGCTCTGGCTGGCCACAGCAGCCCACGCCAACTTCCAAAGGGGGTGCCTGCAGAGGTCGGCAGCCGGACTAGGAGACCCCAAGCGGTGTCTATAACAGCCCCCTGGCGTGACAGTGGTGGGGGTCACTCCCCAGGATGCATGTTTCTGGCACCTAGGTCTGACCCCTGTGGACCAGGTCACGGCACAGCAACTGTGGGCCAGTTGGCCGGCTGAAAGACAGGTAAGTCTGAGGGCTGGGGAGGCAACACTCTCCTGCGTGAAGAAGAGAGCAAAAAGTTGAGGCTGGGCACCAAGAACAAGAACGCCCCATCCCGAGTCACCCAGTTCATGGATGAGTCCCCTGGCCTCGTCTTCAGCAGGGAGCAGGGCTTCCCTGGACCCTGATTCTTGCGCCTGCCAAGGACAACTCCACTGCTTAGCTGCGAGCAACCAAGTGCTGTTTTTTAAACCCCACAGGCGCATCCCACTGTCTGGAAAACAGCTCCAGCTGCTTTGGCCTAGATGTTACTGGGTTTGGCAGCTCCAGACAGGGGCGAGCAGGAAGGCAGGGGCCTCTCAGAGCAGGCCCAAGACCCAGGCAACGGCCATGGGCCAGGGTCATTCCTTGGACATTGTCAAGGGAGAAAGCTTCCAGCCATCCCCCCCTCTTGCCTCCAGGCATCCGGCAGCTGGGGGGAGCAGCAAGGAGGAAGCAAGCACACACACACACACACACACACAAACTCATGGCACTCTCCTTTTGCTCCGGAAGAAAACGGGTTCATTTGGGGAACAGCACAATACTCAAGCAGCACGGGGAGAGGCCTCCGTGGGTTCAGCTCTGGCATTCTCCAGAACCAGGATTTGCTTTGGCATCCTGGAGGCATCCTTGCAGGTGGCACAGAGAAGCCACCCATGTTTTTCCAGGCTTTAGAGGGGAGAGACATCCAGCAGGGCCCCACCAGCTCCATTTGGCTTCTGAGCTGAGGCAGGCTGGTGCTCCCCCCACAGCTTATCTGGGGCTTTCCTTGCCTGGTGGCCATCCCCTGGCCCACGGTGGGGCCTTTCACAGGCGAGGGGGGCAGCTGTGTGTGGTTACTGGGAAGACAGGATGCTGGATTAGCTTGGCTCCGGCTTGGTCCACTCTGATTCCAGGCTCTCTTGGACATCTTCAGGCACCTACACTGCCCACAGGAAGAGGAGGGGAAGCCCCCAGCCCTCTGTTGCCCCCCCCGTGCCCACAAGAGAAAATGCCAAAGGCACACAAGAGAAGGGCCGCCCCCCAGTTCTATCTGCAAGTGGGAAGATGAGGCAGGGGGCCTGTGGGGGCCACACTCCCATTTTGAGCAGGAGGGCCTCCCTGCACAGCCTGAATGCCATATCCAAGGCCTCTCCCATAACTGTCACCTGGTCTGTGCCCCTCATACCTCCTGAAGCCCTAGACCTTGGGTTAGAGGGCAAGGCTCACAGGTGGAGGATGAGAGTTTCCTGTCTCTCTGCCAGTCTCTGCAGTCCCACAGGGGACCCCTGGAAAAGGCCCTGGCTGCTACCCTGGAAGCCAACAGCCAGTACTGCTATCCTGGGAGCCCTGCTTCCCCTGGTACCTGTCTCCCAGAGTGCCCTCCCCACCTTGCCCCCCAGCCCCCGGCCCCCATCATGCACCAAGGGCACAGACAGAGAGGGTGTGCATTTGCCTGCAGAGCTCCTGGCCAATGCAGCACCCCTCCACTGCACCATCACTGCCAAGGGGGGGCCCTTTGCCTCTCTCAGGGAAGGAAGGGGCTGCACACCCAGCAGAGCCGCCTGGGGCTCCCCTGTGCACCGTGAACATGCACTTTCCACTGCTGAGCGAGTGCAAGGCCAAGCAGAAGGGGCTCCGGGCCCAGGAAGGAGAGGGGGAGCCAGAGACCCACTTGCCCTCCCCTCAATCTTGCTGGTGCAGCAGAATTAAGGGAGTTTGTGATGCCATGTGTGCCCGCCACTCCTTTGCAAGGTGACTCTCACCACTGGGACAACGCCCAGACCATAGTGGCATCCCCACTAACTTGGACCTGTGAGGCCAGCAAGAGGGAGCAGGTGCAAACCAGCAAGAAAATCACACACCCATGGGCAGGGTGCTGAGGCCTCCCACCAGCAGGGCCAGAAGCACAGAGGAGGGGCCCAGGACCCTGAAGAATCCCCCTTACGGCCCACCCCCCCCCTGCGGTCGCCCTCCTTGGGACCCAGCTTCACGACCTCCTCTGCGGGATGCTGTGTGGCATTAAGAGGCGCTGCTGCTGCTGCCGCTGCCAGCACAGGTGGCCCGTCATTGGCACAGAAGGGGCTCCTGGCACCCAGGAGCTGGGAAGGAAAGCAGGCCCTGGGGGTATGAGGACAGGGAGGGGAGAATACAGAAGTGGTGGGAGAAAGAGATGGCAGTGGACACGTTTCTGGTCAGTCCCTCCAGGTCACTTGTCAGCTGCGGGCCATGCGCCTTGGCTCAGCTGGCATATCTGCTGCAGGAGAGGAGAAGACATGGGGACCGTGGCAATGGGGAGGTGGCCCCCAGATGCCCAGGGCCGGGCATCAGGGAGACGCCCTGCCTGTCTCCCCGGCGTCAGGGCGGCCCTCCCTGATGGTTGCTGCTTGACACCACGTAGTACCAGAAGCACCTCTTTCTCCTGAGGAAGGAGGCTGCGCCTCAGCGGGAGAGGAGGACGGGGCAAGGAGCTGCACACGCGCCAGCAGCACCCTTCTCCCAGGGGCCATTTCGTCCCAGTCCTTTCCGCAGTTGCCTTTGTGTGCCTGCAAGTCCCTTCTGACCCATGGAGGCCCCAAAGCAAACCTACCATGGGGTTTTCTTAGCAGAATTTGTTCAGAGGGGTTTTGCCTTTGCCCTCCTCTAAGGCTGAGAGAGTGTGAGCCATCTAAAGTCACCCAGTGAGTTTCCACAGCTGGCCTCCCTGTGTCGTAATCCCACACTCCAACCACTCCCCAACGCTCCTAACACCCACTGACACGGGCTTTCCCTTCCTTGTGGCTCCCTCCTGCCGCCAACGTTGGCCTCTGCTACCAGCCACAAGCCCTTCCCACAGCTCAGTGCCTGCCGGCGCCCACGTGAAGTTCCCATTTATTTTTGTCTGGAGCTCCATTTGACTGTCAACAACCAACCTCACGGTCTGGAGCGATTCTTTTAGAGCTCATTGTGAATCCTTTTCGCTTGAAAAATAACTGGGTGTTCGCTGCAAACTTGAGCACACAGCAGCTGACACCTGAGTCCTGTGTAAGTTAAAACGCACCACCTCTCCCAATATCGGTACCCCTGAGATAGTAGACCCTGCTGCCCATACCCCTCCAGAGCAAAAACCTGCCACTGAGCTGAGTCCCATTCTTTAACCAGTCACTGACCCACAGGAGCATCTCTCCCCCACAGCTGCTCAATGTGCCCATGGGTCTGAGGTGCAGGACTTTGCCAAAAGCCTTTTGGAAGCAAACAGAAATGTCTGGATCACGGCCCCCTCCCCAGGCCTGGCCCAGCCCACTCCTTGCTGACAGTCCAAGAAACTCTGACAGGCTGGGGAGGGAGGACTTCCCTTTGGAGAAGCCAGGCTGACTCCTCTCCAGGAAGGCTTGTCCATCCCTACGCTCAGAACCTCCACACGTTCTAAGGCCCTCCTGAGCCCCCTTCGGGACCTGGGGGTCCTTGACCTCTCGGCCATCTCCTGCGCCCAGGAGGTGGAAGCGAGGAAGGGGTCCTGGGCTGAACCCAAAGGGGGAGGATGGGGGAAGGGGAACCCCACTGGAAATGAAGTCCCCGCCAGGGTCTGTGCAGAAACTCAGGGCCTCCTACCCTCTGCTTGGGGAAGGGGCTTGTCGGCACCGAACCCTCCCGCTCCCTCCCCCTCCTTTCACGCTCCCCTCTAACCTCTCCCCCCCAGCCCCACCACTCGCCGCCCTCAGATTCCAAGGGGGCAGAATTCCTACAGAGCCCAGTTGGAGGGAGACCCCTGTCCCAAAGTGCAGAGCTACCGCTCACTTTCCGGAGGCCGCCGCCAAGTCCCCGAGCAAAGTTCTGCTGCTGCTGCCGCCGCCGCCACCTCCGGGGAAGAGTCCCCTGTTAGAGAAATTTGACTAAAACTGTAAGGATTCAGCCTCCATTTAGCAGAGTTACACAGAGAAGCATTTAAAAGCTTGTCTAATGACTTGTGGCTTCAGGCTGGCTGATGCAATAAACAGGAACACAGGTGGCTTTGGATAAAAGACTTAAAATACTTTACTAACGGCTTCTTCATTTACATCAGTATTGAGAGCCGGCTACCTGTCTAACTAATGAACAGGAGAATCTTCGGTCTTAACTCACCATCATGCGAAGAGTTCAGAGGAAGCAGCCATGAGAACAAAGAGGAATAGAGAGAGAGAGGAGGGGTCTTAACTTTTTATAAGACCACTGACCCAAGCACAGTCCTGGGTCACATGATCTGATCACCTGAGAACCAAAGGTATTTCTGATCGTGCAATAAAAGACAGAGAAAGGCAAAGGGAGAAGATCTGGCACGCAGGAGACAAAAGGGAGCCCTATCTGGCTATTTGCCCACTTCTTCTAACAACAAGATGTGGGGGAGAGAATGCTGAGATTTGATTTTCCAACCTCCCCCAGCCCCCCCGCCGCCCCCTCAGCCGGTCTCCCGGGGCTCCGAGGGGGCACCGGGGATTTCCCCTCCCGGGGCTTCCCGCCGCCAGGCGACGCCCCCGCCCGCACGAGAAGGAGAGCGCCGAGCCGCGCACGTACCTCTGGAGCGCCGGCGGGGGGCAGCAGAGCCGCCTCGGGTCCAGCGGAGGGGAAGGGGAGAGGCGCGGCGGCGGCAGAAGCAACCGGGGGCACGTGGCCGGAGGGGGAGCAGCTCTTCCGCGCCCCGGCCCGGGGCCAGCCGCCGCCTCCGTCGACCGCGCTCCGAGCAGGCAGGCGCGAGCGGGCAGCGGGAGGGGAGCCAGGGAAGAATGGGGGCGGGGCGGACCGGCGGTTGGGGCTCCCCCCCAGCGCCCCGCCTCCCGCCCCTCGCCTGCCAGCGCCGCGGGTCCCCCTCCCTCCCTCCCTCCCTCCCCGCCGCCCGTTCTCCGCGCCTCCTCTGTCGGCTCCGCCGCCGCTCTCGCTCCGGCCTGGCGATGGGCGCGCGGGCGAACGGGCGCGGAGGCCGGCGGGGAAGCGGCGCTGGGCGGCGGCGGCGGAGCCGGGGGGGGGCCGAGGCGGGCCAGGCGGGGAGGCGGGCGGGAGGGGCTCTGCCGGGGAGGCTGGGCGAGGGGGGGCGCTGACCTCCACGTGGGGGGCGGGACCCGGGGCGGCGTATTTCGCCCCCCTCCGCCTCTGCGGGGTCTTTCGGCTCCCTCGGCCGGCGGTGGCCCTGACCCGCCGCCCCCTCGGGCCAGGGGCTCCCGGCGGACGGCGCCCCCTCCTTTGGGGCCGCGGGGGCTGCGGCTTCCTTGGCCAGCGGCGTCACCCCGCGCGGATGCTCAGAGTCCCCAAAAGCCGGGGCGCGGGGGCTTCTGCGACACGGGGGCGCCTGGTGCCCGGGGCGTGGTAGCGGGGCGTGGGAGTCCCGCGTCGGCGGAGGGGCCCCCGGGATTTGGCACGGAGAAGAAGCGGGGAGGGTCCCGCGAGCGGCCCCAGGCGGCGTCCGAGGGGACCCCAGGCGGCGACCCCGACGGGCGAGCCCCGCCCTGCCTCGCCCCGGCTCCCGCCCTCCCGGCACGGCAGAACAGCCGCCCGCGGCGCCGAATTCCACGCGGAGCCCGGAACGCGGAGGGGCGGCGCGGAGGCGCGTGGCCGTGTAGCCCGGACGCCTGAACGCAGGTCTGCCCGCCGGGCCTTGCGCGGTCCTTCGCGGGCGGGCCGGCGGGGAAGTGGGGCGCTTGCTTCGGCGGCGGAGGTTCCCCCCTTCTCTCTCTCCCTCGAGGGCTTTGGCGGGCGGGGCTGCCCCCTCGACCGGGGGAACCTCCCTGCCCTCCGGAGCGCGACGGCCGGGTGCCCCGCCGCGTCTCTCCCGCCGTCGCTTCCCGGCTCCCTCCCGGCCCTCCTCTCTCGCCGCCCCGCACTTTGCTTCGGCCCCGGTTGCCGGCGCCGGGCCCCCCCGTCCTGGCACGTGCGCGGGAATCGGGACCGGCCCACGCGCGGTGGCGCCGCGAAGCTCCGGGCGGGCAGAGGCGCCCCTTCCTCCTCCTGCCCATCACCCCGCGGAGCAGGAGGGGCCTCGGGGTCCCTGGCCGGGAGGGAGGTGGCGCAGGCGGGGTCCCCGCCCCGGCTCTTTCCCCCCAGAGGGCCCTGGCCCCTGGGCAGCCGGCGTCGACGCTTCCGCGCCCTCCCGGGGGCAGCTGCCAGGAAGAGCCCCCGCCGACCGGCCTACGAGGGTCCGGGGGACCGTAAGGCGGGGGACGCGAGGGTTTCCCTTCAGGCGGCCCCTCCCCTCCCCCTCCCCCAGCCGCTTCCTGCAGCGTTTGGCTGCCGTGGGAGGCGGGCAGGAAGTCGGAGGCGCTGCTGGGGGGCACATTCCGGCCCCCGGGGCTGTCCGGCGGCGCAGCGGCCTCCCAGCACCCGCCGTCCCCAGACACGGAAGCGAAGCGGGGGTTGCCTGGTCGGGTGCATTTTGCCCCCCCCGTTCCATCCAGGCGCCCCTGAAAGGGTGTGTAGAGGCTTCCCTTCCCTCCGTTGGCCAAGGGAGAGACTGGGGCAGGAGCCCCCCAACCTCTTGCCTCTACCCGTTCACCCCCGGGGGGGCAGCAGGGCCCCCACATTTCGGTCCCCGCGCGCTCTCGGGGCCAGAAAAAGGACTAAGGAGGTGCTTTTTGGTGTGTGCTCTCAGTTGAACGTTCAGTTCCGGGGACGTCTTTTTAGAGTCTTCAGACCCCCCGAAAGTTTCCAGCTGAAGAACTGCAAAGGAAAATCCAGTGGAAGCCCCAGAGTCAAACGGGGAGGGGGGTGTCGTCAGACTGCCCTGGAAGGCAGCACAGTGGGCACTGCGTGGGTGGGCAGCCCGCACCGCTTGGCAGAGGAGGGCAGGTGGGCAAAGGGGGGGAGCAGAGCGGCAGGCAGGAAAATTGCAGACATCCCCTTCGGGGGGGCACAGGCCCACAATGGAGCCCCCAAAACATCCCCAAGGCCCAAAGTCAAGATACTGCGGCTCCGAATAGCGCAGCAAAGACAAACCGCAACCTTATGGGAAGGAAGCGTGGTAGGCCCTGGGCGGGCTGGCAGATAGGCAGCGAGGGTGGTGGGCAGAGGCATCGGGGGTGTACTGTGCCAAACGCCTCCTCGTTGTCCAGTGTCGGATGAGGCCGTGGCCCGGGCACAGATCCCAGCGCAAGTACAGCCACAGACTGGCAGGGACCTCCTAGGGGCACTGAGGCTGGCACAAGAACCTTAGTGGTGTCTACTGTCTTTATCCCCAACAGCCATGTGGGAGAGCGATTCCATGCGGTGCGGGGCCTGTTGGGATCAGGCCCTGAGAGGCAGCCCTCTGTGGTCACTCTGCCAGGCACGTGGAGGAACTGCACCCCCACCCACCACGTGTAAGTTTGCCGCTTGCCCACCTTGGCTGAGAAGGCCTGGCAGGAGTGAGGCCGGGGTGGTAAATGCCTGCCTGTGCTAGGCGGAGGTGCCTGCTGCTTTGAAAGAGGCCGCAGTGGGCCTGCTTCGGGAGAAAACCTTGGGAGAACCACCACCCTTCCCCAGATCTTCCCCATCCATGCTGGGGGCTTGAGCCAGGTGGGCGTTCTCAGAGAAAACGGAGGCTCGGAACCCATTTCGGTCTGGAGGCAGGCCGGGGCACAGCACAGAAAGAGCAACTTTCTCTGGGTAAGAGATGGGGGAGTGGTCTCCCGTTGACCCTCTGGGGTCTTTCGGTGCTGCATTCCCCTGCAGTGCCTCTCAAGTGACCTAATGTGGCAATGTGCATTCCCTCTTCCCACCCCGGTGTGCCAGGACCAGCAACACAGTAGCCACATAGTTTCACTGCAGATAAGCACCGCGCCTCAGGACCCCCACTTGGAGCAGGAGCTCCTCCAGAGTAGCTCTCTCAGGCGGGAGCCAGGCGCCCCGCGCTGAGGAGCCTCTACTCTTTCCGATGGTTCTGGGGGGCACTGGGGGTCTCCTGCTCAGACCCACAGCCTCTAGGCTGCAGGGTCTCATCATGACCCCATGCTGCTCGGTATCTACACCAAGGCACTGGGTGAGGAGGTCATAAGGAAGTCTGGGGCGGGTGCCGTCTGCATGCTGATGATGCGTGGCTCTGCTTCCCCTTTCATCAGTTGGCTGGGGCTGTGCGTGCACTGGACGGGTGCCTGGATGCCGTAATGGGCTGCACGAGGGCCAGACTGAGGCTGAATCCTGATAAGAGGAAGGCTCTGTGGACTAATGGCTCTCTGGCTTGGGAACAGGGTGAATGGCCTGTCCTGGGTAGGGCTGCCCTCCCCCTGGGGAAGTGGGTACGTAGCGCAGGAGCACTCCTAGACCAGTCTTTGCCACTGGTGGCTCAGAGCATTTTGGGTCAGCTTTGAGTGATCTGTCAGACCCTTCTGGGACAGGAATAACCCAGCCACAGTAATCTGTGGCAAACCGGTAGCCTCTCCACTAGACTACTGTAATGTTCTCCATGTGGGATTGCCCTCGAAGACAACACAAAAGCTGTAGCCAATGCCAAACGCAACAGGGAGGCAGTTGACCAGAGTGCTATAGAGAAGCCATAAAGCCCCCATCTGAAAGGAATCCCCCTGGCTGCCCATATGCTTCCAGCCTGCATTCAGGATGCTGCTGCTGATGCCCAAACAGCAGCCAAACTGGATCCCTGATGGAGTGCCATTCCTGATGTATGCTTGACAGAGGTCGTCTGGAGGCCTCTCCAAGTCAATGCAATTAAAAACTTCTGAAACTGACTAAAAACACCCCTTGAAACCATTTGAAACCAGAGTTAAGCCAGCCAGAGCCAGGACCAAGGCTGTGTGCAACTGCGCTGTTTTAGCTGCCTGCCAGAAGCTCAGAAGAGACACACACAAATCACCTCAGGTGTGTAAACTGATTGTCTGCTTGTTCCCCTGAGAGCTGGATGAAGGGAAGGATGTGCATTTTTCAATTAATAAATAAAATCAGTCTCACCAAGGCGCTTGATGATTCGGCCTGGCACTGGGGGCATCCCCCTGGCGGCCCCGTGCCTCCCCCACTCATCTTCTCCGTGGCTGCATATGTGCCCCTCTCGTGGCAGGGCAAGTGGGGGATGCCCGGAAGAGCCTGGCAGCTTCTGCTGCTGTTGGGGAGTTCAGCAGCCCCCATTATGTCTGCCCTGGGGGGAGGTCTCTCCCCCACCGCCTGGCCACTACAACCACTTGGCGAAGAAAACCACCTCAGGGGGACCGAGCTCCTCTGGCAATTTGCCCCTTGATCCTTGACTGCCTGCAGTTAAAGAGGGATGAATTCCTGCCCCAGAGTGGCCCCGGACAAGACCCTGCCTTTTGGTTGGCGACTCTGCCTGCTTCGGTCAGGGTGTTGCTACTCGCGCAGGAGGTAGTGTGTCCCCCCTCCGAGCCCCCGGCTGCTCTTGCCCAGCAGTCCCTCCTCCTGCCGCTGTTGCCAGCAGGCGAGCTTGAGGAGGAGCAACACGGCGTGAGAGAGAGAGCGTGCGCCAGGGGATCAGGTGCCCCCAGAGCAGTCCTGGACTGGCTGATGCCACCCTCCTCAGGGTCCACCTCTCTGCCTGTGGGGCTGGGCAGGCATCCACACTTCACTCCCCCTCCTTACTTCACTAATATGAAACACCACCCCATGGTGGTCTGAAAGGGAAGCCTCCCTGCCAGTTACTGGGCCTGGGAGCAGCTGCTCCCTGCCCTGGCTGGCTCTCCCACCTGGCCAGGTGCCTGCCCCATCTAGCCTGTCCCAGGGAAAACTGGTGGGGGCTCCTTGTGCCGAATGGAGAATTTTAGCAGGTGCACATGGCGTTCTTACCTGGCTGCATGACAGGTCACTCCTGCTGAGACCCCCTCTTCTCCATAGTCATTAAAGCAAAGGTGGGCAACGGTGAAGGGCAGTGGGCTATATTAGCCCCGCAGGGACCTGGTAGGACTTCTCCCCCTTGCATCCACTCCTGTGGGAAGAAACCTAATTCTTTTGCCCCCAAATGCTGTCTAGGGATGCATCTCCACCCTGTCCTCCATGATATTCTTACAGATGGACAATCGTGGGCTGTGCAGGGCTATTGTGAGGTGGATTCATAACTAGTTGAAGGACCAAACCCAAAGGGTGTTTACCAACAGCCCCTCATCATCCTGGAGAGAAGTGACTAGTGGAGTGCTTTGGGACTCAGTCCTAGGCCCACTGTTGTTCAACGTACCGTATTTATTAATGACTTGGACAGTGGAATCCCATGGGATCATACCCAGGGATTCAATCAGACAGGGCTTGAAAATACTTTTTAAAAAATCCAAAAAGCAAACTCAATTTCCCCATTTTATATAAGAGGCGCCATTTTCTAAATCCTTGAACATGATGGGCCTTGAACATCCGCAGATCTCGGTATCCACACCAGGCGGGGGGGGAGGTCCTGGAATCAAACCCAAGTGGCTATCAAGGACCCACTTTCATACTCTGTCCTAGAAGGTAGAATCAGAATTTGAAATAACCTTCATAGATTGGAGAACTGAGTAAAAACTAACAGAATGCAATTTTGAAGTACACAAAAATAAAATTACCCCCTCAGTCAACGCCCATCATGTTCAGAGGTCAAACCGGCTCCTGCGCATATACAGAGGGGGGCTTGGCAGAGGGGCAGTTCCTCCAGGGATTTTCATAGTATCATTGGAAGAGACCCCCCCGCAGGGCCACCAAGTCCAACCCCGTTCTGCAATGCAGGAATGCACCATCAAAGTAGTCTTGACAGACATCCACCCAGCCTCTGTTTATAAACTTTGAAAGGAGGAGACTCCACCAGGCAGCAACATATTCCACTGTCAAACTGCTCTTACCGTCAGAAAGTTTTTCCTAATATTCTGATGGAATCTCTTTTCGTAAAGTTTGAAGCCATTGCTCCATATCCTAGTCTCTGGAGCAGCAGAACATAGCTTGCTCCTTCCTCCATATGACATCCCTTTAAATATTCAAACATGGCTGTCATGTCCCCTCTTCTCCAGGCTAAACATACCCAGATCCCTGAGCCACCCCTCATAGGGCATGGCTTCCAGAACTTCTACCATTTTGGTCGTCCTCCTCTGGACATGTTCCAGCTTATCAATATCCTTCCAGAACTGTCATGCCTAGAACTGGACACAGTATTCCAGGTGGGGTGGAACAGAATGGTACTATCACTTCCCTTGACCCAGACACTAGACTCCTATTGATGCAGTCGGAATCACATTGGCTTCTTTAGCTGCTGCTTCACATTGTCGACTCACGTTCAGCTTGTGGTCTACTAAGACTCCTAGATCCCTTACACATGTACTGTGGTCAAGCCAGGTGTCAGCATCTTTTGCCTGTGCATTTCATTTTCTTTTTTTCCTGCCCAAGTGTAGTATCTTACACTTCTCCCTGTTGACAGTCATTTTGTTAGCCTTGGCCCAGCTGTCCAGTCTGTTAAGATCATTTTGAATTTTGATCCTGTCCTCAGGGGTATTAGTAACCCCTCCCAATTTGGTATCATCTGCAAATTTGATCAGCATGCCCTCTGCGCCTTCATCCAAGTCATTGATGAAGATGTTGAATAGCACTGGGCCCAGGAGAAAACCCTGTGGCACCCCACTTCCCTCTAGGATGAAGAGTAGCCATTGGTGAGCACCCTTTGGGTTTGGTCAACCAACCAATAACAAATCCACCTAACAGTGGCATTATCTAGCCTACATTTTACTACTTTGTTCACAAGAATATCACAGGGGACCTTATCAAAAAGCCTTACTGAAAGCTTTCTTATGTTGAGATATGCCATATCCACAACATTCTCTTCATCTATTGAGATTAGTCTGGCATGACTTGTGTTTTGAGAAGCGCATGTTCTTTTAGTGATCACAGCATTCTTGTCTATGTGCTTACAGACTATGTGTTTAATGATCTGCTCTAGATATTGATGTCAAGCTGACTGGGCAGTAATTGTTCAGATCTTCTTTTTTCCTTTTTTGAAGATGGGGACTATATTTGCCCTCCCCCAGTCTGCTGGGACTTTTCCTGCTCTCCAGGAACTCTCAAAAATCATTGCCAGGTTCTCAGATTACTTTTGCTAGTTCTTTTAATAGCCTTGGATGTAGTTAATCTGGCCCTGGAGACTTGAATTCATTTAGAGTAGCCAGGTATTCCTGTACTACCACTTTATGTCTGCCCTGCTGCATTTTCCTTGCCACATAATCTGCTCCATTTTTCCCAGGTGTTTTCCTTTTGGGAGAAGACCAGGGCAAAGGAGGTGTTCAGTAGTACTATTTCCTTGTTCTTCCTTTTGCAATGGACATAACTAAAAAAGCCCTTTAACCTCTCTAGCACATCTGTGCTCAGTATGTGCTTTAGTTTTTCTGATTTTCTCTGTATACTTGCTATTTGTCTGAATTCGTCTTTTGTGATTTCCCCCTTTTTCCATTTCTTGTACCTGGCCTTTTTAAATCTTAGCTCCACTGAATATTCTTCAGATATCCATTCTGGATTCTTTAGACACCTCCCATTTTTTCTTCTCATTGTTACAAATTCTGCCTTCAATATCTCACTTTTAAGAAAATCCCATTCATCATGAACTCCCTTCTCCTTTAAGTAGCTCTGACCATGGAATCACTCCCTGTATTTCCCTAAGTTTACTGAAATCACCTTTCTTAAAGTCTAGAATTCATGGTATGGCATATAGTACATGCCAGGAGAACAAGGTCACTCTCACCTAAGGATCCCACCACCTCCACCTCATTAACAAAATCATCACTGTTGGTTAGGATCAGATCTAAAATAGCTGTCCCCCTTGTTCCTTCTTCCACCTTCTGAACTATGAAATTTTCTGCAAGGCAAGTGAGAAATTTGTTGGGACTTTATACTCTTGGCAGAGTTTGACTCCCAGCAAATATCAGGGTAGTTGAAATCTCTAATTACAACTATATTTTGCCTTTCTGAATATTCCGTTATCTGTTTCCGGAAGGTATTATCCAAGCTCTCTGTCTGGCTTGGAGGCCTGTAGTAGACCCTCATAATGACATCCCTGTTCTTTCTCTCCCCCTTAATTTTTTACCTCAGCCTGCTTTCCAGGATTTAACCCGTGGATCTCTCCACGGATATAAACGCCCCTGATATATAGTGACAGTGCTCCTCCTCCTCCTCCTTTCCTGCTTGGTCTGTTTCTCTGAAACAGGTTATACCCCTCTATTGCTTCATTCCAGTCATAAGACATCCCACCAGGTTTCAGTGATGCCTATTTTATCATATTTACTTTGTTGTGCTACCAGCTCAAGTTCATCCTATTTACCTCCCACGCTCTGTGGATTAGTGCAGAGGCATCTGAGACCCCATAGGCCTCTCTCCCCAGACTGCTTATTTGAGTTTCTTTCCCTCTCACTGTTGGGTCCCTATACTGTGTGCCCCATTCTCCCGATAAGGTTCAGACTATTACCTCCAGCACTTGACGCATTCCTGTCCTGAAAAATATTCTTTCATTCCTCCCCAATGACTCAGTTTAAAGCCTTTCTAATCCGGTTTCTAAGATTCTTAGCAAGCACCTTCCTGCCAACTGCCGTGGGGTGCAACCCATCACCTCCCAGAAGCCTGTCTTTATGAAAGCGTGGTCCAAGAAGCCAAAACGCTCCTGGCGCCACCATCTCCAGAGCCAGTGGTTTGTTTCTCCTATTTTTCTCTCTGCTCCTGGGCCGTGTCCTGCAACTGGGAGAAGAGACAAAATGGCAACCTCTGCATTAAGGCCCCTCAGCCTCCTACCCCAGAGCGTTGGAATCCCTTGTGATCTCTTGCAGTGCCATTGGCTCCCACGTGGACCAAAAGGAAGGGGCAACAGTCGGTGGGCTTTCTGAAAAGGCCTCTCTCCTCCAGGGGCACGAAGGCTTCTCTTTTGCCCACCCTGGCAGACCCCTTGCCTGGTGGGATGCCGCCACCCACAAACCAGAACCAGGTGGCGGAAGGCATGGAAGGGGGACCCCTCCCCGCGGGACTACCGTGCAGCAGACCTCCTTTGCCTCCTCTTCCCTCTGCTGGAGTGGTCTCACTTCTGCCTCAGCCTCCCCCCAGAGCTGGAAGGGCAAGGGGCCTGCACTGCAGGGTGGCCGCCAGCCACTCTTTCAGCCTGTAACAGAGATAGGCAGCTGGAGGGTGCCCTTGTTTGCGGCCATCAAGTCAACTTTAACTTACGGTGACCCTGCGAGAGAGAGACTTCAGGCCCCCCTCTCATCGAGAGCCCTACGGTGGTCTTGCAGCCTCGGGGGGGGGCTGTGGCTCTCCCTCCCCGGCTGTGCTCCAGCCCTTCTCTTTCTCTCCCGCCCTGCTAAGCCTCATCGTCCTCCCGGTGACGCGTCCAGAGCACGGCAGCCTCCGTTTAGCCATCCTGGCTTCTGCGGGGTCCTGGCACGTTCTGCTCGGTGACTCGCTCGCTTGTGTTTCTTCCAGCAACACCTTCCAAGCGAGCTGTTTTCTCCCTGCCCACCTTCTCCTTTCCCGGCGCTCACAGCCACACGCGGCCACTGGGACTACACGGCACCGACAGCGCCAACTTCTGCAGGGATGTCGCGTCGAGGGGGGCGCCGGCCCGGGACCAGGACGAGGAGCAACGGGTTCCAGCCCCAGAAAAGAGGCCCCGCCTCGCCCCCCGGAGGGGCCTCCTGGCGCCGGAGCCCTTCGGCGGCGGGATGTGCCGCTGCCTCCACGGGTGCGGCGGGGTGGCCGCCTCCTCGGGAGGCTGGGAGGGCCGCCGCCGGGGGGCCGGGGGCCGCGGGGTCTCTTCCAGCGCCGGGGCTCCGTGAGCCTTCCGAGGGCGGCGGGGCTTCCGCGGCCTAAGCCTCCCTCGACTTCCTCGACGGCGGCTCCCATTCGGAGGAAGGGCCGGGGCGGGGCGGGGAAAACCTTCCATCTCGTCTGCGGTGGTTTCTCGATGCCCCCCCCGGAGCCCGCCCCGCCCCTCCTGCCCCGCCCTCCTTCAGAGCCCGAGGACCGCGCCGCCTCCGCCCCTCGAGCGCCCGGGGCCCCCTGGGGGGCGTTCAGAGGGGGCCGCCGCCGCCGCCGCCGCCGCCGCTTCCATGCCTCCGGCAGGCGCCGCCCCTCGGAACAGCCCCTCGCCTCGCACGCGGCGCCGCGGGGGCGGGGCGGAAGGAGCGGCGCGGCCGAGCGGGCCGCCGCAGGCGCGAAGGCCGAAGCGACCGCCGCCCGCGCCGCCCCCCGTCCCACGGAGGGAAAATGGCGCCCACCGCCAGTCCTCCGGGGACGGGGGGCCGCTCTAGGACTCCCGGGAAGGCGAGGGGCGGAGCCTCGGGGCTTGCTGACGAGGCGGGCGGGCGAGCGAGCGGCTGGCCGGCGAGGGGCGGGGCGTCGGGCCCCGTGGCGCTTTGCCCCGCCCTCGGCCAGGTATGCGTGACGTCGTGGGGCGGTGGGCGCGAGGCCGGAAGCGAAGGCTGCGTCACGTGACGCGCGGCGCTCCTCCGCTCGGCCGCTGCGGCGCAGGTGAGGCGGGCTGGCCAGCCGTCGGTCGGTCTGTCTGTCTGTCGGTCGGGGGCGCCCTCCCGGGCCGGGGCGGCGAAGCGGGCGGGAGGAGGAGGAGGAGGGGACCCGGCCGGCCGTGGCGGGGCCTGGCAGCAGGCAGGCGGCCCAAGTGCAGCGACAGCCCCTTTGCGGCGGGGAGGGGGGCGGGGGGAGGCGGCCCGGCGAGGGGGGCGGCCGCGGGGCCCGCCCGAGCTGCCTCTCGCCCCGGCGGACGTGGTGTCTCGCCCGGGTAAACAGGCCGCGGGGCCCCGCCCGCCCGCCCGCCCTCCCTCCCGGAGCGCAAGGCGGAAGCGGCCACCTGGGCAGCCGCCGCCCTGAGAGGCAGGTGGGAGGCGGGCCGCGGCTGCCGTTCCCACCCCCCCCCGCGGCTCTCTCCCGCCAGCGCCCCCCGGGCAGGGAGGGACCCCCAGCGCCGCACCTGTCGCTCCCCGAGGAACCCTTTCGCCAGGGGTTGGCCCCCCCTGGGCAGGTGGGCGGGAAGCGGCGCCCCCGCCCCCGGCCCCCCTCACGCCCGCGGCCTTCCTTGGTGGCCTCTCCGAACCCTTTGGGGGGCTCCTTCCCCAGCACCCCGACCCTCCCACGAGCACGGCTGAAGGAGCGTTGCCCCCGGTCACGCAGGGGGGCCGGGCGCCTCTTCCCTCGCCGGCCCGGGGTCCTCTTCTGAGTGCCCCCTCGCACTTCTGCAGGCGGACCCCATGGAGACCCCGAGGGAGGCCCCCGACCCGCTCCTTGGGCCGGAGGGGCCGGAGTCCCTCCCGGAGGACGGCAGGAGGCGGGAAGAGGAGGAGGAGGAGGAAGAGGGCGGCAGCAGCGGGGGGCCCCAGGCGGAGGACCTACTGGTGGGCTATGAGGGCGACCTGGAGGTGAACCCCTACGACGGACTGCCCTTCTCCTCCCGCTACTACGATCTCCTGCGCCAGCGCCGCGCCCTCCCCGCCTGGGGCGCCAGGTTTGCCTTCATGGAGCTCCTGGAGGGGGAGGCCGGCGTCATCGTGGTCTCGGGGGAGCCCGGCACGGGCAAGAGCACCCAGGTGAGTGAGGAAGGGGCGTCTCTCTTTCCTTCGGAGACGAGGGGCCTGGGGCGGCAGAGGGGACCTGTTGGGCTGAGCTTTTGCGGTGCGAGGCCTTTTCTCCTGCCCCTCTTCCTCCCCCCGTCGCAGCCCTTGTTCTGGCCGCGGTGCCCTGATGGCAGACCACGGAGGGACCTGTTCAGGGTTCCGTTGGGCTCGTGGGCTGGATCCATGCGGAGACCTTCTGCTGTGGAGAAAGGCCAGAGGGAGGTGGACTTTGCCTTGGGCGCTGCCCTCCCGGTGGCTCTCCCCAGCGGGCCCCTGAGCGAGGAAGGAACGGCGCCTGTTTGGCTCTGGAGGACTGGGCCCCCTCCCAGCCGGGCTCTCTGCATGCAGGACGAGGAGGGCAGGTTTCTTTCCTTCTGGGGTGGGCACTGTAGCCCCCCATCTCACACCGCCCGCGGCTTTTGTTTCTGTGGCACCTTCTTGTCCAGGTAGCACTGAGCAAAGCCACTCTTTTGCATTCTAAGCAGCGGCCTCCCTCCTCAGTGGGCTGTTGATTGCTTCTTGGGGAGAAGCCCCCTCAGGCACTTCTGGGCATGGACCATTTCGCCACTGGCGGGCCCTCTGAGGCCCTTTGGCCTTCTGACGGCTGGTGCGGCAGACAAGGGTTGCTGGAAGAAGGGCGTGTCCAGCAAGGGCTGGGCCAGGTCCGCCACCTGCGGGCGCCCGGTGCCGCTTCTCTTCAGAAGCTACATGGGAATGGCCTGCGTGGAGAGGAGCTGCTCAGAAGCCCTCTTGCCTGTTTGGGAGAAGGGGAAGGCCGTGAAAGCGGTGGGCGAGGAATGTGACGTCTCTGGAAAAGGGGAAGACATGTGAGGGCTTGGGAATTAAGGGCTGGTTTGTGTCCTGGTCCCACTGTGTTTGCAAAGGAGATGCCCCCCCGGACCCTTCCTGCTTGGGCTGGAGTCCAGAAGACCTCCTTATTGTTTCCTTTCTTGTGAAGAACAGAGAATCAAACGTGAATCCTGGAATTAGGGGGGAAGGGCAGGACAGCATGGCCACACTTTCGCTTGCTGGAAAAGAGAGTCTGCCCAGCCCAACCCCTCCCCTGATGAGAAACCCCCACTGTGAGAAAGTTCCTGCAGGGATGGTTTGGTCTCCCTGTGTCTCCACTTTCACTGCTGGGTTCTGGTCCAGCCCTGGGATGCGAGAGGCAGCTGCTCTGCTCTGTCTCCGGTGGCACAGCCTGTCAGGGGCTGAAGACCCCTTGTCCCCGCTTGGGCTTCCCTTGTCCAGGTCAAAACACCTACCAGATCTCTCTGGTGGTCCACGTGGGACCTGATAGTGGCTGCCTTTCCTTGCAGATGCCTGTGCCAGGTCTTGTGCCCCTTCTGCAGTTCATCTGGGGAGAACTTTGGCCCTAACCCCCTATGGATTGAAGCAGATGGGGACGCCGTGCTCTAGAGTCGACCCCGTGTGTTGTGGCATGGGCTGGGGTTGGGAATGATAGAACAGCGTCAGTTAAAGGGTGGGGAGAGGGTAGAAGAGAGCCCCTTGCCCACCTCCTCTCCGTCTCCCTCAGGTGCCCCAGTGGTGCACGGAGCATGCTCTCTCGCTGCAGTTCGCCCATGGCCAGGTGGTCTGCACACAGCCCCATGGCCTAGCAGCCCTCAGCCTAGCTCTCCGTGTTGCTGACGAGATGGACCTCAACGTGGGGCACGAGGTGGGCTACTGCGTCCCCTACGATGACTGCTGCACCACGGAGACGCTCCTCAGGTGGGCACACTCCTCCTTGGGACGGGGGGGGGTAAGGCTGTGGTGTCTGTCAGTGGCCCCAGCTCCTTTGCTTGGGGGGGGTTCTCTGGTTTGCTTCCTGGGGGGAACAGGGCTTGGGGGGGGGGCGTCAGGGCCATAGCACAGGCCTCCCTGAGCCACCTTGGTCTTTCTGCAGTTCATCTGAAGGATTCAGGCAGAGGGAGGGTGCTGTCCAGGCCCTTGCCTGTGTTCTCCTTTTCTTTCCTGTGGGCTGCAGGAGCACAGTTGACCCCTGCATGGGATGGCAGCCAGGGCTGAAGGGGCTGCCCCTGGCTGCTGCCACTGTGCCACCCCCTCATCTGGTTGGGGGAACTGGGGAGTTGAAGGAGAGGAAGGAGGGGGATCAGAGACCCCAGCCGTCAGGGTCTTTTCCTGCCCCACCTACCAACCTGCTGCCTCATGTGAGTTGCAGGTTCTGCTCAGATGAGGTGCTGCTGCGGGAGATGACATCAGACCCACTGGTGCGCCAGTATGGATTGGTCATCTTGGACGAGACCCAGGCCCGCACGGTGCCCACCGACCTCCTGCTGGGGCTGCTGAAGGATGTCCAGCGCCAGCGGCCAGAGCTGCGCCTGGTGGTAGTGACGGAGCCCTCGATGGAGCAGACCATATGCCGCTTCTGTCCAGAGGCCCCCCTGGTGAGGGTCCCAGGGCCTGGGCTGGCCCCCCACCTGACCTACCAGGAGACGCCACCAGGAGGGCGTGTCTCAGCCGCTGCCCAGGCTGCCCTGGAGCCTCACCGGCAGAAGGAGCCGGGCGATGTGATGGTCTTCTTGGCAAGTGAACAGGTGGGCCTTTGCAAAGGTTGTATACCCTGCGGAGCGGGAAATGACAGGCGTTTGAAGGATCCTGCAGTGGGCCTCGGGCAGCAAAATGAGGGGAGGGCTCCTCCATGCACTTGTCACTTGCCTTGCATTTCCAGGACATCCTGGGAGAGAAGCCAGCAGGGTGGGGGAGCAGTTGGGGGCTGCCTGGACATGTGGGGGAGACTGTGTTAAGCCAGGAGGAGCTGGGGCTGGAGGAAGACTGGGACCTGGTCAGAGGGACCCTCCTTTCCCCGGCCACTGTCTAGGGGTCCTGGCCACAGCCGCCTTCAGAAAGTGCTTGAAGACTTCAGCTGGCCAGGAGGCCACCGTCAGTGTGCTCACCATTGGTCTTTGGGGAGAGAAGTTCCTCCTTGTGACAACAATGACAGCAGCTGCTGCTGCTCCATTTCTGGACACAGTTCTGACTGCAGGTGATGACAGAGTCTTAAGATCCCCACAGCAGGCCCGCTCTTCGCCCTACTACCCTCATCTGTGTGTTTTCTGAAGATGGGAGAGGTAGGGCCTTTTGAGCAGTTGGTCCTGGGCTGTAGCTCTCTTTCCCACAGCAGGGAAGGCTAGGCTGCCCCCCTCTGTCTTTGCCTGTCTCAGAGGGCCTTTCTCGTTCACTCGGTCTTTGATTAGTATTGGGGAGTTTTTCAAACAGCAGTTTCTTTACTTCTGTTTCTTTTTTTCTTTTTTTTTGGTTGGCTTTTAAAATTGTTCCGTGAGGCCCGTGCTCTGATTTAGCAAGATGACTTGCGTAATTCTTTTCCAAATGCTTCTCCTGCGTTGTGATGAGTGTTTGCCCAATCCTGCTTTAATTTGTATTGCCATGGGCTGCTGCGGCTGCTGAGGCGGGATGCGAGCGGAGTCCGTGAGCAAGAGCTTTCCTCCCCAGGAGATCCGTGCATGCTGTGAGGCCATCCGCCTGGAGGCCGCCACCTTGGATCCCAGCCTGGGCCCCCTGCTGGTGCTGCCCCTCCACTCGGGTGTGGGACGGGAGGTCCAGCGGTTATACGAGACCAGCCCGGAGCCCTCGAGCGGGGGCCCTGCGCGCCGGATCATTGTCTCCCATTGGATGGCGGATGCGGCCTTCTCTGTGGGGAGCGTCAGGCATGTGATTGACGCCGGCCTCGAGCTGCGCAGCGTGAGTGCATGCGTGCGTGAGGTGGATTGAGGGGACTGTAGCTGCCGGGAGGGATCTTACAGTTCTGCCTCCTGGATGGTTGCCGTGGCTGATGCCCATGCCAGTGGCAGGCAGCATGGAGTGCCCAGGGTTTTTCCAGTGTTCTCTTCTCTGAGATCCGGCCAGTGGCCTGGGATGGTGAGAGCAGCTGCCCAGGTATCCTGGAGGGTTGCAGGCGGCCTGTCCCTTGCTTCTGCGGGGCCATGGCTCTGTGGTGGTCTTCTGTGCGGGGAGGGGGGAGATGTCCTGCTGTGCCTCCCTCCCCCTTCACTACCCTGGAGTCACAACCCACAGACCAGCCCCTGTCCAGGAACAGGCCAAGTTTGCCCATGCTGGCACCAAGCAAGGAAAGATAGGCCCGAGTCTGGCAGCTCTTTATTTGGGCCTTTTCAACTTGGAGTTCCCTCCAGCCAGATAGCTCGGAACTGGGGGCGCCTGCAACAGCCCTCACAAAATGCTTTTCCCTGCACCTTCTGCCTGGGCTTCTTCAGTGACCAGAGAAGGAGGCACCAATCCGTGTGGGGCTCTTGCCTGCTCCTTTCTGGAAGCAGCACCCCCCCCCGTGTGACAACAAACGACTTTGCTTCCCTCATCTGCGCTTTCTGGGCTGCTGCCTCTGTTGATCCATCTCACGCTGAGCCTCTTCCCCTGCAAACACAGGTTTATAACCCACGGATCCGGGCTGAGTCGCAGGTTCTGCGCCCCATAAGCAAAGAGCAGGCTGAGGCTCGGAGACTGAGAGTGGCTGGGAGCCCCCCAGGTGAGCTCAGGGGCATTGGGCGCCCCTGCAGAGGACCCAGGAATGGTAGTAGGCCCCCTCTGCCCCACCACCTCTACCATGGCCTCTTCTGTGCTCGCCCCACAGGTTCCTGCCTCCGGCTGTATTCGGAGTCCTTCTACAAGGAGAAGCTGCCGGACCTCCCTCCGGCCCACATCACCGAAGCCAACCTCAGCCGCCTGGTCCTGCTGCTGAAGCGGCTGGACATCGCCGATATGGGGCAGTGCGACTTCCTTGACAGGCCAGGTGTGGGACTCTGGGGGTGGGAATGGGGCGGTGTGGCCCCTGTGGACTTGGGACAGAGGGCTGGGTGATGCCCTTGCGGCCACCCTGACTGTCCTGCTCTCCCTGCCCGGCCCAGGCCCCGAGTCTCTCATGCAGGCCCTGGAAGACCTGGACTACTTGGCTGCCCTGGATGACGACGGGAACCTCTCCGAGGTGGGCATCATCATGTCCGAATTCCCCCTCGACCCCCAGCTTGCCAAAGCCCTCCTGGCTTCCTGTGAGTTCGACTGCGTCGATGAGATGCTCACACTAGCCGCCATGCTGACAGGTGCGGGTCGCTGGCTCACATTCTCCCCCGCCCTGGCGGGTCAGGTCGCTCTGCGCCGTCCAGCTCCCCCAGCTGGTCTCTCACGGCCACGTGTGGCAGAGGGGGAGGCAGATGTCCTGCCACCCAGAGTCATCTCTGGGGCCAGGGCACCAGTGGAGCAAGTGCTGTTTCCTAGCCCCTTTTTCTTTGAACTAAGCTGAAGCAAGCATCCTTTCCCCCTTGTCAGCCAAGCTGTATCTGCCTAGAAGTTCCTCTTGTCGCTGTCAGTGATTCATGATCAGTGGTTGACTCGAGGCAGCATTGGCGCCACCACCCTACTTGAGCATTCTTAAATCTTGGGATCTCAGAATGTTTAATATGAGGGAACGAGCAGGCGGGTTATTAATCATGTATTAATCGTGCTATTAATACGGACAGAGTAGCACATGCACGCACACATACGTGTATGCTTACAGATTCTTCCTGTAGGGAAGAATATAGACTTTGCAGTCTAGGCACAGAAGGTGTCCTTAATATTTTATGTAAAATATCAAGTTTGTCATATTTATCTTAGAGAACGTCACTCAGAGGCAGGCATACAGGCTAATCAGGAATTACACCTGCTACGTAGCATGTAGTATAATCACCTGTTGAGGAATCTTGCGGCTTTACATGGGCTGAAGACAGAAGCCCATACTCTTCCACAGACATCTCAGGACGAAGGCATTGCTCAGCAGTGGAGCATCTAAGGGACTCTGTGCTATTTGGAGTGGGCGCTCAGTCCCCTACTCTCTCCTGCCAGCACTGTGAGGATACTTCCAGCCAGGAGTAGCAGCAGCAACAGCACAAAGGTTGTCAGAGGCAGCTTGGTGGGAGCTCATTGGGGGTTGTGTTTCTATGTTTTGTGTTTCTAGGGATAGGTTTTGTATCGTTTCCAGTATCTTATTTGAAGAGGCACTTCCAAAACTCAAGCAACAATAAAGGGAGCACATTGCCAGGTGTTAATAAAGAAATAAGGAACACACCAAATTCAGTTTTAGTGTGTTGCGTCCAAGCTCTGTGCAGGATTAACTTGCAATATCAAACTTTTTGGTGTTCTTGCAGTGGTACTCTCTGACCCCGTCTCCCATTCAGCTTCCTATGTGGGGGCTCCCAGAGAAGTGGCATGGGGTGTGTTGGGGCATCTTGTTTCTGTACCTGAATTTGCATCCTTTCTACACCCCCCCCCAGCCTGGCCCTGCTTCCTGAGCCCTCCAGCCCGCTGGGAGGAAGCGGTGGCCGCCCGGCAACGAAGCCTGCTGCACCCAGCGGGAGACCACTTCACCCTCATCAATGTATTCAATGCTTTCCACCAGCGTAAGTGACCGGGCCGGGGAAGTGGTGAGGCTGGCACAGGGGGCCCAGAGAAAGCCCAGCTGGCTTACCTGCCTTTGTGCCCCCTCTCTTCCTTTCCACCTTCCCTCCCTCCTCAGAGAGCGACCCGGAGAGCTGGTGCCGGAAACACGGGGTGCACGAGGAGGCGCTGAGGCTGGCGGGGGCCGTGCGGGCAGAGATCTTGGAGGCCATGCAGCGGATTGAGCTGCCAGTCTCACCACCCGCCTTTGGCACAGACAGCAACATCCTCCATCTCAAGCAAGCCCTCCTGTCGGGCTTCTTCCTCAAGGTAAGCCCACTGGGCTTCGGAGGACTCACGGGACAGTGGCCAGCGGTGGGGGGGGGCGGGGGGCCGCCTCCTCATGTGGGGCCCCTCTGGCAGTGGCAAAAGCTAGCAGTAGTGAGGAGGGCACAGGGGGCTTGCCAGGCAGAGACCATGTGGAGCAGCTTCCGGGGAGATGGACAACGAGAACAGGAGGGGTGCAACAAGGGGCCACCCCGCCAGCTCTGCACTTGGGAGGCACCATCTGGACAGGCACCTCTCATTCCCAGCACGGCTTCTGGTGAGTGGGGATTCCCCACGCATTCCTGGCGCTGGAGGGCAGATGTGTGCCCTCTGTTGGAGACCAGGGCACCCCCTCCCCGGTAGGAATTGCGTGGGCGCACCTGTCCTCTCATAACGGGAAGGACAAGCCATTCTCCACACTGACTGGCTGTCCAGCGGGCGGGGGCTTTGCCTACCCACTGCCGCTGCCCCCACCAGAGAGAGCCTTCTGGGTGGAGCTGCTGCTGCTTGAGACGATGCCCAAGTCCCCTCTCAGTGCCCAGCAGGGACTCTCCCCTGGGTGGGGGTGGGCTCTGGGGGTGGGGTAAAGGAGTGCCGGCCGTGTGGCTCGTTCCCATGCCTGTTCCTGCCCCCAGGTGGCCCGGGACATTGATGGTTCTGGCAACTACCTGCTGTTGACCCACAAGCACGTGGCCCAGCTGCCCCCCAGCTGCTGCTACCGACTGCGCCGGCCTCCCCCTCGGCCTCCCCCCTGGCTGCTCTACCACGAATTCACCATCTCCCAGGACAACTGCCTGAGCATCGTCTCTGAAATCCAGCCAGAGATGTGAGCATCTGCTGGGTGGGGCACTGGGGATGGGTGAGGGGCATCATTCAGCTTTGCGTCCCCACCCTTCATGAGGGCTGGAGCCTTGTTTTGTGCCTTTTGTTTTTGCTCAGCAGCAGCATCCCGTGGGAGTGGCCTGGAACAGGCGTTTCCCTTGGGGCTCATGTGGCCCTTCCTGGGGAAGGCGGGGGAAGGGGGCCTGCCTTTTTTTATGTGCCCCCCACCGACCCACCAGCCCCCACCCACCAAATGCTGTCTTCCTGCAGGCTGGCCCAGCTGGCCCCGCAGTACTACCTGAGCAACCTGCCGCCCAGTGAGAGCCGGGACCTGCTCCTGGAGCTGCGTGAGAAGCTTGCAAGTGAGGAGGAGGAGGAAGAGGTGGCGGCCCCACAGGTGGAGGCCACGCAGGCTGCCAAGCCCCCCACCACCGAGGACAGAGATGACGTCTGCGTGATGCAGTGAGCGGGGGCGAGGCGAGGCCTAGATCCACCTAGCTCCTTGCACTGTCGTGTCATCGTTGGGGAGGAAAGGAGGAGCAGCACTCAGCCTGACTTCCATCAGCGTCACGTGGGGGTGGGCCCTGGTGTCCCAGGGGCATCGGAGGGGTGTAGGGAGCATCGGTCGGGGATGGGGGGGTCTGGGGTCTGGGTGCTTTCTGGGAAGAGGAGGGGGATCAGAGGCCCCATGCCGTTCCATCTGTGGCTGTTGGCTGCTTGAGTGGCTGCTTCCTGAGGCAGTTCCCACCCACCCCAGGCTCCCGGGCAGGCAGAGAGGAGGGCGGCTGTGGAGGTAGCGGGGGTCAAGTAGGGGTGGCAGTGTCTGTGCCTTCGCAGCGGCAGTCTTGGGGCGCAGGGCTCCTCTCAATGTAGTACCTTGGCGACCAGGAATGCTTTCTCTACGTCAGCAGTTGGGGGTTGGCCGTGACCCCCCTGGACCTCAGGAGGGGAGGGAACCCTGGTGGTAGGCAAGGAATTCTCTCTGTCACCTTTACTCCTCATGAGGCAGCTGCCAGAGGGGGTACTGCAGTGGGGGGGGGGCGTGGAACTGCAGTCGTGTAGCACAGCAAGGGTGGCAAATGTGCTCCTGCCTTGCATCATGGCCACAGGGTGAGACTTCTCTGGCTAGCTGGCCAGCCATTGTTCCATCAGTGGCCAGCCTGACTAGAGCAGCATGTTACTGGGTCCCCTTGTGCTGATGCTGAGTTAAGAAGGTTCTTCTCTAGGAAAGGGGGCAGCTGGCAGTGTGGGGCACCTTCATTTGAGGGACCTCCTTTCCTCCTCCTCCCCACCGTTTGGCATCTGCTCAGAGGCCTTGGCTGAGCCATTAGGGGTCCCGGCAGCCATCATAGGGCCAGGCGGGGAGAGGAGACCAGTGAGAGAAAGTCCTTGGCTGTGAGCAGGGACAGCCGTACTTTCTCGTGAGGGAGCGGTGTGGGCTTGCGGGGGGAGGTGGCTTGCTCACTGAAATCTCATGGCGTTCTTTGTGAGTTGTTGCCTTTGTTGGCTGGTTGTGACCGGACACTTGGTGGCTGTCCTGAGTGCCAAGGACTCCGTGGTCCACCTGACTGCCTTCTGCCCGAGCAGATGATTCACCAAGCAGATCAATTAAATGTTTTAGAGCTCGAACACAGCTTTGAATTGACCGTTCTCAGCATAATGTGTTGAAGAACTGGGGAGAGTGAGGCAAGGGTGCACAGCCGGGAAGGCTTTTGAAAACCATGGAGCAGTCCATGGTCACGGTCTGTAGCGTAACTGAGGCTGCGTCAAACGCTGACAGGGCATAAGAATAATGGAAGTGTTCTGACAGGTCTAATGTCACATTTTGCCAGTAGTGTCCTTTTTGCCAGGGAATGTGGCTTCCATGGGCCACTGCCACCTTCTCACTCCCTCTAGGCCCACATTACCTGGGCTGGACATCCACCACAGGCGGGCTTCCAGAAAGAGAGAGTGGGCCCTGGTTTTCTCTCCTAGCTGTGACCCATCCCTATAACTCCCTGAAAGGAAGAGTGAGGTGCAGGGAGAGAGACTGAGAGCAAAACCTGTCCTGACCTTATCCAGGTCTTGGTCTGAAGTACCAGGGAGCCAGCCAGTGGGTGGCTGTTGTAATACTTGGGGACCCGGTACTGTCACCCCAGCTGGGAATCATAGAATATAGAGCTGGAAGAGACCCCGAGGGCCATCGAGGCCTACCCCATCCTGCCAGGCAGGAATCCACCATCCAAGCATTGGTGAGCATAAGACTCTATGGCCCCCTGGGAGCCATCGCCATCTCAGAACTGCCGCACCATCCCCTCCCACTGATGGCACGTGCTGCCACTGCTTGGAGTAGTAACCTACTGGTGGACAGGAGTGTGGCACAAGCCACATGTCTGCTCAGCAGGAGCATTCAGCCATGGCTACCCACCAGGCATGAGCCCCACTGTTTCCCACTAATGCCACCACTCCCCCGCCTATCCCAACCAGGCCTCAGGGCCCCAGGGTCCATGCACACCACCTCTGTGTGCTAACACATGTGTAGGAAACCCCATCTATGTGTCATCCTGTGGAAAGCCTCTGTGTGTGTCCCCCACCCTGCTGGGCAGGAAGGAGTAGGAAGGGGGCCCTTCCCTCTCTGAGAAGGTAGCCCTTCTCCCTCTCCCTCCAGATGTGGGCGGGGAGGTGTCGGCCCAGCTTCCTCCGTGCTTTTCTCTTTCCCTGGTTCCCTTGGGGTTCTCCCGCTGAGTCAGGTGTGGGAACAAGAGAGCAGTCGGTGAGAATTTTGACTCAAATGGCTTTGCTCAGCTCTGCGGGGAAAGAGGAGATCATGGGGAGGGGAATGTTCCTTTTCCCAGAATGCATCTGTGGATGGTGGGGCAAGCTGTGGGGTAAGTGGAAGCCATCTTGAAGACTGCCTTGGCAGCAAGCAGTCTCCCAGATGCGGGAAGGACTGGGACTGAAGCTGGGTCTGTGGGCCTATAAGCCACAGGGCTTCTGTGGACACCCGTTGAGGCAAGGGGCTGAGGACTACCAGCAGGCACATGGAGCAAGGTGGCTTGTCTCCCTTTCTCGCTCTCCTCTCTCTCACACTCACATACACACACACAACAAAGATTGTTGGAAACAACAGAGCTTGAAGCAAAGGAGAGAAAGTAGAGTTCCATCGAAAAGTAGGCCTTCTAAATTTTTGGAATAAAGCCTTTTAATGCCTCCTCAGACTCTCCCTCCTCTCCTTTCCACTCGTGCTTCCTCCTGAGCCAGAGACAACTTGCAAGAGAGAGGAGGCTGTGGAAAGCATCCCAGTCCTGCTGACCTGATAGCAGAGCGTTCTCCAAGCTCCTCGGTCGCAAGGGGCACTGAGTCGTGGTCAGAAGCACCAAGCAACAGCAGTGGGAAGTCTGGCCCTATGGGACATTGCTGGGCTTTGCACCAGTGGGCAGTGCCTCATTATCTGCCCAAGCCCAGGCTGGGCCCGTGTGCCTTCCTTGCGGGATGGGGGCCACGTCCAGGCAGGTCTTGGGATTGGCCATAGAATCCTCGAGTTGGAAGAGACCCCAAGGGTTGTCCATCAAGTCCAACCCCTCCTGCAGTGCAGGAAGATACAACCCAAGCCCTCCCTTTGATGGGAGCCACCCAGCCCCTCTTTAAAGGAGGAAGAGACCCCACCACACTGAGGAGGGGGAGCTGAGAGGGTGCTGGTGAATGTAACTCTCTTCATGCCAGGAGTTTTGGCCTTGTGGCTTTCTCACAGTTTGAGGGAGGTCTGCAACCTTCTAGGGTGGGGGCCTCCTGCCAATTTGGTCAGTGGGTTCCATTCCACACGCAACAGACTTTCTATGTCATTCCTTGCCATGCGTGGGCCGTCTTTTTCCTTATCAGACCAGTGGCCAGAGAGAGCGTAATCTCTCCACGCCTCAGATTCTTCATGGATTTTCTGGATGGGACCCCACTGAGCAACCCAGAAGCTGTCCCTAGTTCGTTGGTGAGGGGCTGGGGGTGCCTGTCGGGTGGTGAGTACGCTGTGGGAAGCAGTCTGGGATTCAAAGGGCCTGCCAGGGCCGCAGGGGCTCAACCCCTTTTGCCTGATGAGTCCCTCCTTGGAGAGGAGCAAATCCACCCAAGATGTTCCCTTGGGTTTCCCGGGGGTTCAACCCATCCCTGAAAGAGGTCACGTTTGCCTCTAATGGGACCTTGAAGGCTGAACCCCGGAGAGGGTTCACCCCCCTCAGGCAGTGCCCTCTGGCAGGGGCCCACACAGCCTCTGAGATGTTTTGGGGGAGGCCAGAGGCTGCAGCTGGACGAGAAGTTCTGGCAGGAAGGCTCCTGCGTGGGGTCAGAACCAGAGGGCCAATGAGTCCCACGGGAGGAGCACATCATCTGGAATCGTAGGAGAAGCGAAGAAGAAGTTGAGGGACTGACAAAGCGGGGGTTTCAAACAGGCTCCACCCCAGGTGGCTGTGGCAAAACGGAGCGGAGTAGGCGGCCGTCCCGGGCTGCAGAGCCACCTGAGGCAGCCCAGGAGCCTCCGCCTCCAAAACAGGCTTCGTGGCCGGTGGCCACAGAATACCAGTGGCCCGCGGCCACCGGCGGCCTTGAGGGTCCTGCTTCCCCGAAATGAGGCAACCGGGAACTCATCCTGCGTGCAGCCCTGGAGAGAGACAACGGCGCGGGGGAGGAGGCCGCGGTGCCGGCAAAGCAATGCTCCTTCCCCCCGCCCCCCAGCCGGCGTGCGGGGGAAGGGACCCCAGGGAGCTTCCTCCCGCAGCCCAGCTGGAAGGGGCAGCCCCAAGAAGGGTCTCCCCCTCCGTCCGCCTCCCAAGCCGAGGCTTCCCCTTCTGGCGCCCAAGGAGAGGCCGCGGCGGCGAGTGGGCGGGAAGGGGAGCCCCGGGGTGGGGGTGTGGGTGGGGGTGGGAAGGGCGCTCACTGCGTGGGTGGCCTCGGAGCGGGAGGAGGATCCTCAGGTCCCCCCGCCGTCCCGGAGCCCGCTGGCCCTCTTGTCGCCCCGAGTTTTCTTCACGGTGGCGGCGGCGCTCCCCCTGCGGCCGGTCATCGTCGCCAAAGGGTGTCCGGGCATTGCGGGTGACCCGCCCGTCGGCACCCAGGCCCAGGCCACCGGCACACGCCTGCCCTCCTCTGACCGGGTCGGGTCCGGGCGGAAGGTTCGCCCCGCGTCTCCTGTGCGCGCGGGGGAGGCCCGAGGCCGAGAGCAGAACCCCACGCCTGGCCCCGGGGCGGGGGGGCTCTCTCCCTTCTCCTGCTTCTCCCGAGCGGCCCCCCGCGACCCCCTCCGGGCGAGGCTCATGGCTGTTCCGTGGGCCGGGAAAGGACGGTGTCTGAGGGTGGGGGGAGACCCGCTGCCGCCGCTTCCCTCGAGTCCCCCCCCTCAGCGTCAGAGGGAGATTTCCTTCGCCGCCCACTCGCCCTTCCCCCGGCCAGGAGGGGCATATAGGGCGCGCCTTCTTCCCGCTTTGCACACCCGCACCGAGAGCGAGAGCGAGCGAGGAGCCCCGCGGGTCGGTCCGGGAAGGGGTCTGCCCGCTAGGTCCCGGGGCGACGGGGCGACGGGGCGCGCTACGGAGGGGCCGGCCGGCCGGCTGGTAAGGGGCCTACTCTGCAGGAGGGGCTGGACGGTTTGCAAAGCCCCCTCCCCCAGGCCCGGCGGGAGTGGCGGAAAGGGTCGTCCTTCGGCAGCCGGGGCCCGTGAAGGCGAGAGGGGCGAAAGGGCAACGGGAGGCGTTCCGGGCTGCGGCTGGAGAGATCCCTTTCCTCTGGGGGGCTCCCTGCGAAGCGTTGCGGGAACTTGGAAAAGGGAGGCCGCGGGAAGAGCGTCGGAAGGGGCTTCTAGGGAGCGGGCAGGGGGCGACTTAAGTTCGCCAGAGGGGCTTCACTTCCTCCAATCCCGACTCGCCCTTCCTCAACAGAGCTCGGGGAGGGGCGGCACTGGTAGCTTCCCCCCAGCTTTTGTCCTCACATCAACCCTGTGAGGCAAATGGGGGAGAGAGAGCGTGACTGGCACAGGGCTACCATGACCTCCCAAGTTCCGCCCCGTGCTCTAACCACTATACAACATGTCCCTCTGGCTTGGAACCATGAGCGGCCAGGGAGCAGCGGTAGGAGTCACTTGGTGGTCTTTTCTGGATCCCACCCTACCTTGTTGGGGAGTAACACGCCCTGCTCTGCCCCGGGGGAAAGGGCGGCCGCATCCTTTCCAAGCGAGCATTGGTGTGACACGGGCACAAGGGGGCGCCGTGGAGGCGTCTGGGGAGCAGGGGGGAAAGGCCGTCCCACCCCCTCTTTCCATTTTCGCGAGTGTGGCCCTGAGTCCCCCCGGCTCTGTCTGTCCCCGCGGACCCTCCGGACACCCCCTTCTCCCCCCACCTCCCGTCCTCGGAGGCTGCAACCGGTGGATTTCCCAAGGGAGAGGCCCCTCCTGGTGGCCGCACCGCCTGGGGCCCCCTTGAGAGGGCGGGCAAAGGACCCCCGGGGCGCGAACTAGGGGGCTGCCGGTGGGTTTCGCCGCAGCCTGCCTGCTGGGGCCCGGGGCTGGGACGGCCTCCCCGCAGCAGCAGCACACACACCCCCCGCCGAGTCCGCTTGGCACCAAAATGGCTCGACTCCGGTGCCAAGGGCTTCTATTTCAGCCCCACAGACTAGTTTGCTTTCTCCAAAACGTACGTGTGCATTAAAACCTTGTTCAAAAAGCTGTTTTCGAGGATTAACTTGTTTAATAGGCTTTTAGTCGAAACGAAAGTCTGCTGTTCCCCATTTGAAACCGCTTCAGTTGATTCTCCTCGCACTTTGCCCTGAGACCCTCTGCTGTCGGGGAGGAGGTAAACGTTTTTAATTAAGATTTAATGACAGCAAGATCACCCGGCCACCTCCGCGAGCGCAGTCTTCCGCTTTCCGCTCAGGTTCAGCCCGCATCCCAGCAGCTCCTCTCCCGCCACCGCCTGGATCGTGCCCCGCTCCCTCTGCCCAGCAGCCTGAGCCAGGACCTCCTTCCCGCTGGCCCCTTCGGGCAGACCATGTGGCTCGGACCGCTGCTGTCCCTCGCCTTCCTCCCGGGACCGGCCTTCGCCTGGGGCGCCTTCCCCTCCAAGGGTAAGTCCCGCTTTGGCGCGCTCGTTGCAGGGGAGGGGGCAACCCCGCGCACGAGCGGAGGAGCGGGTGGGCGCGTCTGTGGGCGCGGGCTGCCCGCCCGCCCCTTCTCCGGAGTTTGCGCGTGCTCGCCCGCCCGCCCCCCTGCCCGCTCGCCCGCCGGCGCAGGAAGGAAAGCGCGGTGTTCGTGCGGCTCCATCGGCGCCGGGCGGGGGCGGAGGCCGGTGGTGCCCGGCTGTGTTGGGGTCGCGGGCATTTGGGGCCAGGGCGATGTTGTGCTGTGAGAGGAGAGTAGGGGGCCGGGGGGACCTTGGGCCAGCCACGCTCTTTCAGCCTCAGGGGTGGGCGCCTCTCCTCCGGAGAAACCTGGCCGAGAAAACAACAGGGCGGGGCCGTCCTAAGTCGGAGCGGAGTTGAAGGCCCATCACAAAAATCGTTTCCCGGTGGACCCTCCCGGGACCCTCCCCACGGGGAAGGAGAGGGAAAGCCCACCACACTCACTGTGGAGGGCTCAGAGAGGAGAGTGGGGCTGCTGCCCTGGGAGGGGAAGGGAGCCGGCCCGGCAGAGGCACCCGGCCGTGGGGGCAGGCAGACTGGGCGGGACACGACGCCCCCAAAGTGAACGGCCTGGCGCAGCTTCCCCCTCCCCATTCTGCCTGGGGGTGCTACTGGGCACCAGAGAGCAGATTTCTGTTGGCGTTGGTATCTGTGGGTATGGGGGTATTTCGATGAAGATTTCTAACCCCTGGTGGCCCCGTAGAGCAGCCCCCTCTCAACCTTAGCCTCGGCTCAAAGTCCCCTGCCCTGGCACCCCGAGGACTGGGGGGGGGTTGCCCCTGGGAGGCCACGCCCGCCTTGGAACCCCCGGTCTTTCTCCCACTCCTTTCCACTCCTTTCCACTCCGCTCCTGCTGCCCCCAGTGGTCATTGGAGACCTGGACCGGGAGGTGACGCTGCGGTGCCAGGGGGCCTCGCCCGCGCAGCCGGTCTGGTGGAAGAAGGAGGGCGACGGCTCGTGGGACGAGATGGGCTCCCGGATGCCCCAGAACCAGACCCTCCGCCTCGCCCAGCTGGACCTCTCCTCCGCCGGCAACTACACGTGCTGGGCCGGGCACACCTTGGTGGACTGGACCTACCTGGCGGTGCGGGGCCCAGACCTCGCCCTTCTCCGAGCCGCAGGTGAGAGAGGCGCGACCCCCGGCTCCCGGGCAGAGCGGGCGGGGGCCCCGGCGGCAAGACCCTTGGGGCTGCCCGGGGAGGGGGAGGGGAGCGAGTGAAGACCACCGGGTGACTTTCTCTTTCCTCCCACCCTCCGGCCCGATCCCTGCAGCCGGAGTGACCTGCGAGGCTGAGTCGTACAACAGTACCGCCCTCTGCTGCTCCTGGCACGCTCTCCGCCCGGCCGCCTTCCGCCTCCGCGTCCGCCGCAAGTGAGTAACCGAGCCCCCGCCCCCTTTCCTCCCTGGGGGGCAGCCAGGGGCAGCCCAGGGCCTCCCCGCTCTTCTCAGCCAGAGCGAAACGAATGTACGGCGGCGGCGGCGGCGGCGGCTCCCTCCGGCATGTGCAGGCCGCCCCCCTCACCCGAGCGGGCGGGCGGGCAGCTCCGAGCTCCTTCTGGAAACGACCCCTGTGCCTCCCTCCGCAGGACAGGGGGAGCCGGCGCCGGCTGCGCCTTCCGGGAAGTGGCGGTGGGCCGGGGCCTGGCGCGGGTGGAGCTGGACGCCTGCGCCACCGCCTGTCCCGCCGCCCAGGAGACGCCGCTGGAGCTGGAGGTGGAGGGCGTGGGCGCGGAGGGGCGCTACCAGCGGCTCCGGAGGAACCTCTTCTGGCGGGACGTGGGTATGCGTGCTGAGACTCCACCCCCGCCCACAGATCACCCCAACACCCCCAAGCCGGGCCTTCCCGAGACCCCCCCCGGGGCAGGGTTCCCACCTCAGCCGCGCACCGGCCGGAGGAGTCCAGCGCCCGGGCGCCGCTCGCCTGGATCCGCGATCGGGCAGAGGGGACGCCTCCCGGCTCCCGTTTCCGTCTGCGGGACGGAGGGGTCACTCCCCAATCTTACTCCCGAGGAGGGGCGACTCTTGCAGGCCGCCCCGCAATCTGGCGCCTCCTTTCGCTTCCCGGGCTTGCAGAGGACTGGTGGTCCCGCAGCAGCTCTTGAGCGCCGCGCGTGGCTAATTTTAGGCGAGGGGGGGCGCCGCACCCACCCCGACCATCTCTCTCGCGCAAGGCAGGCGGGCCCCCTCTGGGACCACAGGGAAGAGGAATGGAATGGGCGTCCCGGCGGGGAGGGCGCTCCAGAGACCCCCCCCTCCAAGACAGCCCCGCCTTTTCCCATGGTCGGGCGGCGGGGAGGACTCGGCGGAAGCTTCCGTTAATTCTCTACCCCGCCCCCCGCTGCCTTGCAGTGAGGCCCGCAGCCCCCGAGGCCCTGGCCGCCTACCAGGAGGAGACCACCGGGCTGGTGAGGCTGAGCTGGGTGCCGCCGGGCTCCTGGATCCGGCCCGTCTCCTACTTCCCTCTGCGCTACCACTTGCGCCTGGAGTACTTCGGCAACTTGGACCAAGGAGTCCAGGGGGACGTCTTCAGCGTACGTAGCCACCCCCCCGCGGCATCCCCCACCCCCTTCGGGCCCCCTTCGCCCCGTCTGTTCGGTGGCCACTCGGTCGGCCTAGAGTAGCCCTGTAGGGTGCAGCCAGAGGTCCCCGGCGGCGGCTCAGTAAGACCCCCGCGGGGGAGGGAGGGGCGAGCAGCTTTCCACCGTGACGCCGCCTTCGGAGACGGGGTTCTGCGGCCTCTGGGCTCCATGTTCAGGCCTTCTCCCGAACAGGTATGTTACCTGCGCCTGGGGTGTTACTGCGCCCGCGGAAGATGGCCGGGGTGGGGTCCGTGGCGAGCGGCCGAACTGCTCACCGCGCCAACCCCGCCCTGGGTTTGGGAAGTCAGCGCTCTCCCTCTCCTTTCCCACGACAGGACCGCGTGGAGGAGACCAGCGAGCCCCCCGGCCCCACCTGCTCCTGCGCCGGGCGAAGATCCGCTGCCGGGACCCCGTGGCCAACTCCCCCTGGAGCCCCTGGTCCGGCTGGGTCAGTCCCGGGCCGGTCGCGAGGAGGCTCCGCTAGGCCGCCCCAGCCGGACCCCGCTCCCCTCCCGCGCCCGATGGGAGGAGGGTGGGTCGCACGGGTCCCCCCCAGGAAACGACCCCTCCCGGCCGCTCCCCCGGAAGGCGGGGGCGTTCCTGGATTCTGCGTCGCTTCTGCGGGGACTGTTCCTGTCGGGCGCCCGGAGAGGCTTTCCTTTCTGGAGGCCGGCGGAGAGAGGGCGGATTAATTTTAAAAAATAAACACGCGAAGAGAAGGGAGCGCGTCTTTGCTTCTTCTGGGGTGCTCCTGGCTGGACGTCACAAGAGGCCGCAGCTCCCCCCCCAAATTCCGCCGCCGCGACCCTTCCCCAAGGCCGCGCGAGGAATCGGGGGCGCGACCGGCAGAGGCGCAGTGAGCGGGGCCCGGCCGCGGCGCTTCCCCAAAGGCCGGGGGGGGCGGGGGCGAGTCCCTTGAGGTCAGCAGAGGGCCCTCTGTCCCGCCCCCCCCGCCATGGTATCTGATCGGCTCTCCGGCCCCTCCCCCGGCAAGATCGTCTCCGGAGAGTGAAGGGCTTCAGAATACAGGGGACCCTTCCGTTGACCTCCCCGTCCGGCCAGGGAGTAGAAGCTCTTCCCCGGCCACGAAAAGGAGGCGGCGGGCAGAGTTCAAGCCCCCCCGTCCCCCCTCCACTTATCTCTCCCCCCCGCGAAAGAGTCTCACAGTTGCGGTTCCGTTCAGGGCGCTTTATTGATCTGGATTCGGCGGCGGCGGCGGCGGCGGCGGCGGCGGCCGTGGGAGAGGAGCGGCTGCTGGCGATGAGAATGATTGGGGCGGGGGAGATGTACTTTTGTGCTTACACCCCCCCCAACCCCCCGAGGTCCCTCGCGCAGAATCTCAGAAGAAGCCTTTGATTTTGGGGGGGCGCATGGGCCTGAGGGGAATTCCTGTCCTATCAAAGCAGTTTAGAGGCCCCTCTCCCCCAGGAGAGGCGGGTCGGTTTCCCAGCAACAGCATCCAGACGCCCCACCGCAGTCACAGCCTCTCCGGTGTGGCTTCGGGTGGGGAGGGGCACAAACAAGAAGAGGTCCCTGGTCCTCCCCCTCCCTCAAGTCCCCCCCAGCTTCTCCACCCACGAGGGCCCCCCCTCTGCTGGGCCTCTAGGGAAGTCTTCAGCTGGGGCTGCCACCACTGGCCGGGGGGGGCACTGGGGAACGGAATGGGGGAGCTGTTACTAAGGTGCGGGGCTCACGGGACAACTTCTTGCCCCAGTGCAGAGAGGGCAGCTTTTCTGGCCTGCCCTACTCCTGGGGGAATCCTAATGATGCGGCCTCCACCCAGCCCCACCGAGGGGTGCTCTGGGGGGTAGACTGCCTGCCGCCCCCCTCAGCCCTCACTGCCTGAGCCAAGGAGTGGCTGAGGGCGGACCTTGCGTGCGGTTTCACCCCCAGATTCTGGGAGGGGCGGGAGGCGTGCGGTTGCGGCTCTGGCTTCCCAGGGCACAGCACTTGGGGGAGGCAGGACGGGGAGGGGGAAGAGAGCCCTATAGCTGGAGGGGGGCACCAAGTCCAACCCCTAACACACTGGGAGATGCTGCTAAAAGCAATCCGGAGGGGAGGTGGGACTGCACCCCTCTGAGCAGACCCAGTTCCTCTCGGCTTTGGAGTCCCCTGAACCTGGAAGCAAGGGGAGGGCTAGAAGTTTCTTCATTCTTCCTCTCCCCCACACAGTGGGATTTACCTGTAATTGCTTTTTCTTGGGGAGTTGTCACTGAGTGCTGCGTTATGAGGCCAGTGGTCTCCTTTCCCTCCCCACCCCATAATCGTGCTGCTTGCACCTTCTGTTTGCAGTGGGGGGCCCACCTAGATTGGCTGGAAACATTTCCCTCTGGGACTTGGGGGGGCACACTTACACTAGGCCTGCCCTCAACTTAGAATCATAGAGTTGGAAGAAACCACATGCTCCAAATTGGGGAGGGGGGGCAGGAGACCTGGGATCCACAACTGAGGAGCCCCCCCCCACTGTCACGAGGGTGATGCCACATGGACGCGCACGCACGCACACACACGCACGCACACACACACACACCTCTCACAACCAGAGGTCAACAGGTGGCCCAGCTGGGGAAAGCATGGTGGTTGTGGGGCTGGAGAGGGAGAGAGACACTCTTGCCCCCCCTGCCACCCCAATTATCTTGACCAACGGGATGCTCCCAGTTCCAGGCCAGCCAGAGACCAGCTGTCTGCCAAGAAAAGAGGAGGGCATGTCGGGGGAGAAGGGGGGATGAGGCGCTGATGAAGATGAAGTGGGGGGCAGCCCCCCAGCAGGATCACTTCGCCAGGGCTGGCCAGGAAGCGGTGCTCCACCACATCTCCTCCCCCTCCAGCAGCTTCCTGGAAAAAAGAGGGGGTGGGGGTCATAACAGCTTGGCCTCCATCCAGTGACCCCTGCCCCTGCTCTCTCCCTGCCACAGTGCAGCAGCCCCCCTCCCACTGCCACCCCACACATGAGCCCCTAGGAGCATGGGGGTATCGCAGACTGAAGTTCACATTCCAGGGGGATAACGGATCTCAGTTTGGCATCCCACTTCCAACTGCTGCCAAGAGCTGAAACCCGGCATTGTCCTGGGAAAGCCCCACCCTTTGGGGTGCCGGCTGCTCTTAAGTGGCCCTCCATTCCATCTGAGGCAGCCACCATTTGGTCAGCAGTTGTCCAGAGGGTCAGGGGAGGCGGGTGCCACTTGGCTCTGCCTTGGATGGGGGTGGAGGCAGTGGACCCCTCTGAAGGCAGGGACCCCAGAGCCCCAGATCAGTCTGCACCCCGCAGCAAACCAAGATCACAAGGCAGAATTCCACAGAGACCCTGAGGGCCCGGATGTTGGCACGTGCTCTGAGTGACATGGGTCACCCCCTCGGCAGGCCTCCTGCCCTCAGAGCTGGGCTTCAGGGGGTTGATTCTGCTCCACCTGCAAAGGACCCTCACCAGGTATTTGGGAGTTTCAAATGGAAAAACCACTTTTACCACCTCCTTTTCACTGCTTTCTTTCCAGTCATCTCCGGATAGGGGGGTTGGTGGGGCATGGGGACCCCTCCCCCAATTTGGGTACACAGCCCATCCCACCCCAGAGCAACATGGACTGTCTGGTCTGTATCCCACCTGCCAGACCCACCTAGATGTGTTGGATCAATGCAAGGGAGGTGAGTGTTGACCCTGCTATTGATTCTAGGGGTCTACTTGGATGGGGAGCAGTAAAGAGCACTCAGGGCCCTCCCCTCTGCACACTTAGCAAAAAGGAGAGGCCTGTGTTCTGGCAGGCTGTGCAGAAAATTCTGTGACTTTTTGATGGACCAAATGAAGACGGTCTCCAGAGAGCGCAGGTGCATGTGGCCTCACCTGTAGGCGGTGATCTCTACGTCCAAAGCCATCTTGACCTTCAGCAGCCCCTGGTACTCCTGCAGGTACCGGGCCATCTCCTCCTTGGCCTCCGAGATCTCTTGTTCCAGCTCTGCCACTCTCTCCTGCAGGACCAGTGGGGCAGGGAGGGAGGCGGAAGAAGAAGCAGAAGGAGGGCGACTGTGCCTGAGAACTAGTCAGCCAGCCAACCAGCCAGCCTCAGGTAAACACCAGCCCCCATGCCCGCTTCCCAAGCCCCAGGTTTACAGACACGTGAGCACACCCGAACCAGGAGCCAAGCCACTGAGGTGTTCCTCTGTGCTCCCCAACCGCTCTCTAGAATGGCGCAGCCAGTTCACCCATCATCCACCCCACCTCCTTGGTGCAGCAGCCAAAAAAGACATTCCTCTCAATTCCAAGTCATGGCGGGAGCAGGGGGAGAAAAGGACCCCCTCAAGGAGCCTGCTGGTCCCCTTGATCCTCAGGGGAGGCCCTTCCCTCCGTCCCACTGCCTCTCCAGGCACTACTGGTGAGGGTGCAAGGCACGGCTTTTTGGTGACCATCCCGGCTCCAGAACTCCCGGAACAGCCCTTCCTTCTTGTCCTCCCACCAGCAGGCGTTAAAACAGAATGAGTTTCAAGGGGATGCAGTCCTGTTTCAGTTGAATTTTTTTTAAATACCTGCTTTTATCTTTTTAAAAATTTAAATTTAAAAATTTATTATTTTCACCAATACAGACTACAACACTGGAGATCAGGGCTCAATTCCCTGTTTGGCCATGGAAACCCACTGGATGACCTTGGGTGTGTCGCATACTCTCAGCCCCAGGAAAAGTTGTGACTCCATTAAAAACCTTACGGATGCCAGAAAACTTTAGGGATGCCATTAAATTGAAAAGGACTGGAAAACACACATTTGCTTTAATTCTATGAATATATGTTTCAAATTGTTTTCATTTTGTGAATAGTTTAACTCTGTTTTAATATTGACCTTTTCTATTTTTGCAGCCATCATGTACATGTTGTAAAATGTGAGCCACCTTGAGTCCCAATTTCGGGGGAAAGGACGTGTCTAAATGAAGAGGATGATGACCATCATCATAAATGTTGCTGTCAATATTATCTTCAATTGTTGCCGTTGTGCCCTCTGCCAGATGGCGCTGAATGAGTAAGTGTTGGGAAAAACAAATCTCAGCATTCTCTCCCCCGCCCCATCCTGTTGTTAGAACAAGTGGGCAAATAGCCAGATAGGGCTCCCTTTTGTCTCCTGCATGCCAGATCTTCTCCATTTGCCTTTCTCTGTCTTTTATTGCATGATATCTTTGGTTCTCAGGTGATCAGATCATGTGACCCAGGACTGTGCTTGGGTCATTGGTCTTATAAAAGTTAAGACCCCTCCTCTCTGCTTTTCTCTCTGATTCCTCTTTGTTCTCATGGCTGCTTCCTCTGAACTCTTCGCATGATGGTGAGTTAGGACCGAAGATTCTCCTATTCATTAGTTAGACAGGTAGCCGGCTCTCAATACTGATGTAAAGGAAGAAGCCATTAGTAAAGTATTTTAAGTCTTTTATCCAAAGCTACCTGTGTTCCTGTTTATTGCATCAGCCTGAAGCCACAAGTCATTAGACAAGCTTTTAAACGCTTCTCTGTATAACTCTGCTAAATGAGGCTGAATCCTAACAGTTTTAGTCTCATTTTTCTACAGTAAGGACCAAAGCTTTTTTGCACCAGGGCACACTCAAGTTCATGCCCACAGGCCAACTGCAGCCCAAAATAGGGACGACAGGGTTTTAGGCACTGGGGCCACCGTGCAGACAGCACAGGATGCCCTGAGACCTCCCCCCCAGGACCAGGACACCCGGAACACAATGGCACACAGACCAAGCCTGCCTCTTTCAGGGGGGGGCTGTCAAACACGGGTGCGCCAGGCCCAAAAGACCCCCAGCTGCAGAAAGCAAGCAAGAACGCACAGGCGGCCTGGAGGCAATTCTGTGCCATGACTTCCCTGCACAGGCAAGTGTTTATTTTGGTGTGAACAGGCATCGTGGGACCCAGGGTGGCCTGAATTGTGGAAGATTTCCACCCGCCTCTCTCTTCACACACACACGAAGACAGAAGTGCAGGGGAAGCCAAGAGATGGCACGGCAGGGGATGGCTCCCACCCACCCACATCCCAAAGACACAAAGCGCCCTTAATCATGGCTGGTCTTGACCTTTGGCTCCAACAACATCTTCCCGGGTTCCTGGCAGTAAGGGCGCAATAATTGTAATCAATTATAGTCGTAAAAAAGGCAGGCCCCTCCCCACTAAGCACTTCCATGCCACTGACAGTCAGGTGTCCTGCCCTAGGACTAGATCCTGGAGCGGACAAGGCACACCGAAGGCCACCCCACAGAGAGCTGCACATGGGGAGGAGAGTGGAGATCAGCCTCAGCACACAACTGGCAGAGGCGAGCAGATGGGGAGAAGTGACTGGTAGGGTGCCCACTGGTTTCTGTCGTGGGCCCAGAGCTCTTCAACATCTTTATCAATGATTACCAAATTTGCAGATGATCCCAGATTAGGAGACAGTTAAATGCCCCAGAGGACAGCATCAAAATTCAAAATGGTTGAAGGCTTTCTGAGGAGTGGGTTAGGGATCTGGGTATCTTTAGCCTCAGGAAGAGAAGGTTATGAGGTGACATAACAGCCACGTTTAAATATCTGCAGGGACTTTATGTGAAGGATGGAGCAAGCTTGTTTCCTGCTGCTCCAGAGGCAGGGATGTGGAGCAATGGCTTCAAGTGACAGGATAAAATATTCTACCTAAACACAAGAAAGCCCTTCATGAGGGCCAGAGCTGTTTGACGGTGGGATCTGCTGCTGCCTCAGTGGAGTGTGGAGGAGTCTCCTCCCTCTTTGGAGATTTTTAAACAGGAGCTGGGTGGCCGCCTGTCAAAGGGAGTGCTCTGACTGTGTCTTCCCACAGGGCGGAAGGGGGTTGGACTGGGCAGCCCCTGTGGTCTTTTCCGTAATCATCTGACTGTATAATGGAAAGACTGTGTGTCTCTTGTGCCTCCAAGTCGCCTTATGGATTTCTGAGGGGTTTCTTATGCAAGGCATATGCTCTGGGGTGGTTTTGCCAGTTAGTTCCTCTGAAACAGACTGCAAAGCATCTGGTATTTATTAGCGGTCTCACATCCAAATACTAACTAGGGCTGGCTTTGCTTAGCTTCCAAGATCAGATAGGATCTGGTGCTTTCAGGGAACGTATGTCTCAATGAAAAAACAAGTAGAAGGAAGAGCTTCAGTTTTCAACTCACCCATCATCTTGCAAATGGAGAAAGAAAAGGGTGGCAAAACATGACTGAAGAAGAGGAAGAAGTGGGCCATGGAGGGGGAAGTGGGGAGGGGAGAGGGTCTTTCTGACCCTGGACACTTTCCTGGGTCACACAGTCTATTTACAGCTGGCTCTCCCCATTTGTGGGTTTCACTTTTGCGGATCTGATTATTCATTGATTATTTGCTGTCACCTCTGCAGCCTCCCTGTGCCATTTTTAATAGGGACTGCAAGCCTCGTGAGACTGGGAAACCGTGAACGAGGCGTGCAAGTCCCTCTTAAAAATGGTGTGGGGCAGCAGTGGAGGTGCAGTCAGCCCCACCAGCCCCCACTTCTGCCTTGTGAAGGAGCCCTGATGTCTCAAAGCAACCCCCACCATGGGTTTTTGTGTGTTAAATATGGTTTGAGATGGCCTAGAGTTATTCACAGTTTTTCCACTTTCACAGGGGTCTTGTGCCCCCAATTCTAGAGAATGCGGAAAGGTGACTGTACTTGGAAACCCAAAGCCATTTAGGACCATGAATTCAAAAGGACTCTCCTCCTGTGCCCGGTATCCCTTTCTGACTTATGGCAATCCTTTCTTGGCAAGATTCCTTCTCCTGAGGCCTCTGGCTCCTCCTGGGGCTGAGAGAGTGTGACTTGCCCAGGATCACCCCAGTGGGTCCCTATGATCAAGTGGTGATTCGAACCCTGGGTTCCAGAGTAGCAGTCCAGTGCTGAAACCACAACAGGGGCCTGGCTCTCATTTCAGTGGACGGAAAGAGAAAATGGAGGGGGAGTTCAGAAGCCAAAGCAGAAGTCTTTTGCACGCAGGAAATTCTGTCCTATCTCAACCCCAGTTGCTTTAACCAGGAGAGAAGTGGGTGGAAGAGAACGCTGGTTTTTTCCAACAATTTTAATGCAGTTCACTGTTCTGGACCATTTGTAAGTGGAGCAGTAGATTAAACGTATAACAAAACTGAAATTATGTGGCGTGAAGATGCAAGGCGGCCAGAAAGGCCCCAAGCCCAGACCCCCCCTCCCGCTTTCCTAATTTCAAAACCCAGAACTCCTGACCTCTGGCACTTTTTTTGGGGTGTGCCCAAAACCGTTTCCCGCTGAGGAGGTGCACTACTCACCAAGGGACAGCAGCAGCGCGCGTAAAAGGAACGGCTCTGGGAGGTTTTGGTCTCCCTCGCCGTCTCTTTATTTCTGTTTCTTGGCCATTTGAGAGAACCGACGTCGCCCTTGACGCCCCCCCCCGCCGCCTCGCCATCCAGGAGGAGAGATTCCCAAGGGCAGCGAAGGAGGGACGGAAGGACAAGCGTGCACGCGCTTCCGAAGGAGCGCGTACGCCTTCTTACCTTCTCGCCGCATTTCCTGGCCTGCAGGGGCGGGGAGGCCGGAGGCTGCGGGCGCTGACGGAACCACCCGAGGCGCTCTCCTGTTTTGGGTGGGCTTTGGGTAGCATTCAGCACCTTCACCTGCGGCCGCCTCTGCCCCAGACCGTGGGCGGGTGCTGTGTGGTGCAGGGACCCCCGGGCCACCCACCGCCTCCGCGAGAGGCAGACCGAGCGGGCCGCCGCGCTTACCTACCTGGCACCGGGCCACCTCGGCGCTCTGTTGGCCCTCGAGGCTCTCCAGCTGTCTGTGGAGGGAATCGATGGCCCCGCGGAGGCTCTCGATCTCCGCCGAGCGCGACTGGAGCAGGCGCCGGTACTCGAGCGTCTCCTGCCGGATGCTGCGCACAGCCTCCTGGTTCCGACTGGCCAGCTCGGCCACCGAGGCGAACTTGGAGCGGTACCACTCCTCCGCCGCCTCCCTGTTCTTGGCCGCCAGGCTCTCGTACTGGGCGCGGATCTCGCGCAACGCCGCCGAGAGATCCTCCTTGGCCTGCCCGGATCCGCCAGCGACGCCGCCCTCCGCCACCGCCCGCGTTGCCGCCGCCAGCTCGGCCTCGGCCGCCAGCTCGGTCCGCTCCTCGGCCAGCAGTTTCTGCAGGAAGGCCAGCTCGGCGCGGAGGGAGCCGGCCGCCCCGTCGGCCTCGCAGGTGGCCAGCGCGGCCCGGGTGGCCTCCTCGCGGACGCGGCGCAGCGTCTCCTCGGCCTCCAGGCGCCGGCCGGCCTCCTGAGCGCAGCGCTCGCGGAGCTGTCCGCAGGCCTGGCGCAGGCGGTCGCGCTCGGCCTCCAGGCGCGCCTTGTCCCCGGCCTCGGCCTCGAGCAGGGCCCGCAGGCCGCGCGCCTCTTGCCGGTAGAGCTGCGGCAGGCGGGCCGGGGCGCGCTCCTGCCGCCGCAGCGCCTCCAGCTCCCGCAGCAGCGCCCGGTTGCGGTGCTCGAGGTCGCGGACGCGCTCGACGTAGGTGGCGAAGCGGTCGTTGAGCTCGGCCAGCTGCTCCTTCTCCTGGGCGCGCAGCCCCAGCAACTCCGCGTTCAGGCTGCTCACCTGCGCCAGGTCGAGGCGCTCCAGCGGGTCAGCGACCGGGGCGGCCGGACGAGCGGGGCGCCGGGGCCCCGCCGGGACAGCAGAGAAGCTCACCCGGAGGGAGCGCGCGGTGGCCCCGCGGGGCTGTTCCCCGGAGCGGCGCCAGCCCCAGACTTCCGACTCCATTCCGGCGCGGTGGCTGCGAGGACGGCGGCTGCCCCTCCTCCCCCGCGCCCCGGCACGTGCCTGCGCGGGGCTGCCGCGACACCACCGGCTCTGCACTCACTGCGGCACGCCGGCCGCTTTTATAGGGGATCCGCCTCCGACGAGGACGTCAAGTGGGGCAGCCAATCCAGACGCGCTGCGGCAGGAGCGGCGGGAGGAAGGGGAGAGCCCGAGGGGAGGGCCGAGGCAGAGACGATCACGTGGCCCTGCCCCCCCCCCGTTGCGCGCTCTCTGGGCTGCACCGAGAGAGAAACGGAGGCGGGTTTCTCTGCTGGCCGGATTGGAGGGAGAAGAAGGAGCACCGGGGGGGGGACGTTCAGGAGTCTCCGCTCAATGCCCGGGCGAGAGGGGGCGCCCAAGGGCGAGGGGGCGACCCCTGTGCGTCGCTGGGGTGAAGTTGTCCAGACCGGCCTCCCGCTGTCCATTCCGCCCCAGTCACGCCCCCCACCCCAGCGCCCCTTTCTGTTTCTCCCATCTCCGAGAAACATTGCTGTGCACAAAAAAGGTCTGCTTAAATTGGGCAGAGGGGAGGAAGGGGGTACTCAGGGGAAGGGAAGCTTCGCTGATTTCGGGGTGAGTCCAGAAAGAAGAAGCCCCAGTCTTCCCACGCGCGAGGAATTCACTCCACCCCACAGGATCAAGAGAAACCCGCCCCCCCCGTTGCAATGCGCTCCCTCCGGAAATGTCGAAGAGGAAACGTGGGGAGGGCAGCCCCAGACCTCCCCCTCCTACCAGTTGGTTGGATAATTACCGGGGGTCGGGCCCTGCCATCCCCATTCGCTAGCATTTTCCTCCGAATTCGCCCCCCGCGCCCTCTGCCACTCACCGACGGACGGGCCCCGCGGGTCTTTCCCCTTCTACCTGGTGGGTAGGGGGCTTCATGAAGAGGAAGGAGCACTGGCGATGGAGCAGAGGGGAAGCAGCCCCTTTTCTTTCTTCCCGTCGAAAGGAAGGGTATGCCTTTGTCACCCAACGCAGCCCAAATGTGGGGGGGGGGCAGAAGAGGCTCGCTTGGCCCTTGGGAAGAAAGGAGCCCCGCCAATCCCTCGGGGAGCAGCCCGGACGCCTCATCCCTCCCGAGCCCACTCCCCAGCGGGCGGGAGGGTCCGGCTTCTCTTGGGCTCGGCACCACGGACAACTCCGACCCCGCGCCGAGACAGCGGCTGCCTCCCACTCGCTCCGCCGCCCCCGGGTCTTTTCTGGCCCCTGCAACTTTCCTGGGGAGTGGGCAGGGAAGCATTGGGACCGCACCTCGGGCAGACTGCTCTCCTCTGAAGGGGGAGCCCCCCCCGCCAACAGCCGTGCTCCGCTCTTGAAGGGTCTGGTTCGAGGGGAAGGGGCCCAGGCAACCCCTGGGGAACACTCGAGGCGTTGGAGTTTTTTCCTCCCCTCTAATTTGCCCCCCAGCGACCCTCTCCGGAGCAGCAATGGGGGTGTTCAAGGCTGAGGAGGGGGCTATCCCTCCTCCCCCTCCTACATTGCAATTCTGGATCTGGGGGGACACTTGCCCCCAGGGTCTCAGCGCAAGGGGAGAAGACGGACCGGCGAAGATGGGAGGACACTTTATTGTAGAAAGAAGAACCAGTCACTGTAAATTAGCTGGGAGTGGGGCGGGGGCAAGAGTCTGCCTGGCGGTGCCTCCCTCTCCCCCGGGCGGCCATCAGCCCTCCGCCGCTCCTCTGGGAGCCCCTCCGCTCTCCAGTCGGCGAGGGGGGCTGCGGTTCGAGGGGGCCGCCCCGTTCACACCAGGGCTGCCGCCGCCCCGGAGACGGAGGCGACCTTGTGGTCCTCGGCCCAAGGCTGCAGGTTCTGGAGGGCGAAGAGCGAGGAGTTGTGGAGGCAGAGCGGGTCCGGATGGGGAGGGGGCGGCGGCGGCGGCTGCAGCGAGGGGGGCGCCGCCCCAGGAACCAGGCCCTTGTGGAAGGCCTCTTGCTGGAGGTGCAGCATCAGCCGGTTGGCCTGCTGGCGCTCCGCCTCGCGTTCCTCGGCCGTCTGACGTCTGCGGGGGAGGGACGGAAAGACAGACAGACAGGGGAGGGGTGTTAAGGAGAGCAAAGCCGCACCAGGGCGGGGGGGACAGCGAGACACCCCGCCCTGAACAAATGAAGAACGGGAGCGCCTGTGGGCGTATGCAGAGAGAGGAGGCTGTGGCCCTCCCCTGATCCCGGATTTGCGAGGAGGCCGAGACGGCGACCCTTGCAGCCCCCTTATGAACTGAAGAGGAAGGAAAGCCCCTCTTCCCCATCCACTTGTCGCGGGGGGGGGCTTGTGGGTCGCCCGAGGTCGGCATCGCCCTCACTGGGACGGACGGGGGCTGGCAGTCCCAAAAGCTCAGCCCAAAAGACCCTCCTCGCCCGCGTTCTCCTCCCCGCCCGCCATCCAGCCTCTGAAGGCACCAACCAGGGAGTCTCACCGACCCTGAGACCACGACCCTCGAGGAGGGGAGGCACAAAGGGGGCAACTCGCCAGGCGGCCGGGCCCAGCGAGACCCCTCCTCCTCTCCCAGCTTCCGCCGCCCCCGAGGCCTCCGGTACCTCCACTTGGTGCGGCGGTTCTGGAACCAGGTCTTGACCTGGGCGTCGGTCATCTTGAGGGCCTTGGCCAAGGCCGCGCGCTCCGCCGAAGCCAGGTACTTCTGCCGGTGGAAGCGCCGTTCCAGCTCCCCAATCTGCGCCCGAGAGAAGGACGTGCGCGGCTTCTTCCGCTTGGGTGGCGTCCGGTTCTGGTAGGGGTGCCCGACCCGCCGGGCCACCGAGAAGGGCGGCAGCGCGGCTGCTGAGGAGGGGCGAGAGGAGAGCGCAGGGCAGCGTCGTCCTCAGAGGCCTCGGGCAGTGAGCAAGGGGCGTGGGGGCGGTGAGAGGGCAAGGAGCCGCTTCTCCGGTCACTATCCCCCCCCCGCGGTTATCTCAGGCTCGCCTTCAACCAAAGAGGGGTCCCGGCTCGGATCCCGGGGGGCTGTTTGGCACCTCTCCACCTCCCTCCACATCCCGAAGGGCCACGAGCAGCCCCCCCACTGCCTTCACCCCGATCCCAGCAGGGCCCAGCACGGCCAGCGGGGCTCCGGCTTCCGCTCTAGCCCCAGCTTCGCTCCCGCGCCCCCTCCTCACCTGCAGTGAGCAAAGGCGGCCTTCCTTTTCTTGGGGCGGGAAGGAAATGAGAGGAAGGGGCGTTTGAGATCCTGGGGGAATCGACTCCCAACCCCCAGTTTCGGAAGGGTCTGAGTGGTACCCGTGCCACCCGCCTCGCCTTTGGCACAGGAAGAACAGGGATCGCTCCCTCTCAGGTCCCAGACAGGTCTGAATAGGGGCCCCGACCCCCGACCCGAGGTTCCACTTTGCTTCTCCAGCAATCAGCGCCCCCCCTCAGCGCCTTGCAGAGTCTTCTTCCAGGCTGGGACTCGGGGGGGGGTCCGGTCGCTCCAATGTGGGGGCATAGGCCTCCAAACACAGCTGCATCTCCCCCTACCCCCGCCCGACCCCTGCTGCGGCTCTGCAGCCTTCCCACTCTACTCCGAAGGCTGTCCAACCATCCAGCCACCCACGCCCACCCCCGTTGTCCGAAGCCGTCTCCATCCCAAACCGTTCGGGGGGAAGGTTCCGGGCTCCGCGGGTAGCGGAGTCTCTGCTTGGCCCCCGGCCCCATCTTTCCGGCAGCCCCGAGTCCGTTTCGGAGTCAGGCTGGGCCGATCCGCCAGCGCGCCGCGGAAGCCGAAGGCAGCTGGAGACAAGGGCGCGGGGCTCCCGCTCCCCTCCACACACACGCACGTGGGAGGCGGTCTCGAGTAAAGGCGGAGCTCCCCCCGGTACAGCAGCAGGCTGCGTCCACGCCCGGCTATGCCCGCCGGCCGGCTGGCGTGGAGGGGACCCCGGGGGGCGGCAAACGAGGCGCGTCTCTTACCTGCGATCCGCTCCTTGGCCATCCGCCTGTTGTTCTCCATCCAGGGGAAGGGGAGGCCGGCGGGTGGGCCCGGCTGGGGCCTAACCGGCGCGGAGGGGACGGGTCTGTGCGCCGGCACCCGGATCACTCCCGCCGAAGAGGCGGCGGCGGCGGCAGCCCCCGGTAGTCCGTAGGCACCGAGCGCGCAGGCCGGGCCGTAGTCCGCCGCTGTCCCGTACGCTCCGCCGTAGAGGTCTGCTTCCACCTCCACCGGGCCCGGAGCGGCCCCGAGGGCGGCCCCGCAACTGCCGTGGGGAAGCTGGGGCGGCGGGGGCGGCGGCGGCGGACAGCCGAGAATCTGATCGATGCCGAAGCGGATGGGCTCCTGGAGCGGCGGCGGAGGCGGCGAAGGGGGCGCACGGACCGTTCCCTCCCGGCCCGGCCCCGGTGCCTCCATCCTGCCGCTCAGCAGCGGCGGGGGCGGCAGCGGGGCTCCAGCATGTCGGCGCTAGGCCCCGGGGCCGCGCCAGGGCGCGCCACTTTTGCTGCCGCTGTGACGGCTCCCGGAACGGAGGGGCGCGAGTTAGAGGGGCCCCGGGGAGCTCAGGGCAGGGCCGCATCGACGCGCAGGGGCTCCATGGGGGCCGTCGGGGAGAGGGCCCCCTCTCTAGCTGGCGAAGGAAACTGAGGGACTGAGCCAGGGATGCTCCCTCCCGACCGGGCGCTCTCTCTCTCCGGCGCGGCGTCTGGACAGAGCTGGACAGGCAGGCGGGGGGGCGGCGAGGCGAGGCCGCCTCTGCCTGCCCAAAACTTCTCTCTCTGACCTCCCTATTGGCGGCCTCGGCGTTGATTGACACGCCCGCGTCGGGGGGGCGAGGGTGGGATCAAGGGGTTCCCGCCCCAAAGCTCCTCCCCCTTTTACTGTAATCCCCGCTTGTCTCGAGGAGTGACGTTGTGAGTCCTTAGGCGCGGGGGGGGGGCCCTCTCTGGTTCGGCGTCACCAAGTGCCCAACTGGCGTCCCATCCACGGCGCCGTCGCCGCCCGGGCTGCAGAAAGAGTCTCTCAGAGAGAAGGCGGGCCACGGGGCGGGGAGGGCTCGGAACCTTGGGGCTCTGCAGTTTGGACTGCCTGGGAAGCCCCTTCCCCCGAAAGAAAACCTGCTGCACCTCTCCGGGTCGCCCAGCACGAGTTCCCAGTCCAGTCAGCTCCACCGGCTTGTCCTTCCCCGACCGGTTTAACGGCCCCGGCGTCGCTGAGGACTTTCGGTGCTCGGATTTGGCAAAGCGGATCCTCCCAGCCCCCTGCTGAACTTCCGAAGGAGAGCGATAGTTCCAGCGGGAGAGGCCCCTTGACGCTTCGGTGACCATAAACCACGGTGCTACCCCCCACTCTCGCCCTCCAGGAGCCCCTGAAAATTGGACTCTCTCAACGGGGGGGGCGGTTGCTGAGCTGAGTTTCAGCTGGAAACCGCCCTGGACGGGAAAGTCCCGAACCGCCAACCCCTCCGCGGAAAATCCGCCTCCACAGGGGGAAGAAAGAAAGGAGGCAGGGGGTCCGGCAGGGGGAGGTGCTCCCATCACAGAATCTGACGCCCTGCCCGGGCGCCCCCGCCCCACTACCCGAAGCCTAGCTAGGCTGGAGGCGGCCCCCCGCCCTCCCCGCCCGCCGGGAGTGCCTGGGCCCGGGGCCAAGGGAGGGCGGGAGGGAAAACGGGCGCCGTTCGGTTCCTCCGGGCCACTCCTGTGTCGCAAGTGGGGACAGCTCACCGTCACCGCTCCGGGAGACCCAGCAGCAGAACAAGGGCGGCGGGGTGGGCCCAGAGCCCAGGCCGGACTTTGAGGAGCGAGGCCACTCTGCACCCTGGCCGCGGGGCTGGAGGCGGGAAAAGGAGGTCGAGGGCCAGTTGTCCAGGGCCGCTCCTTGTTCAAAGGAACCTGTTGCCGTTTTCCTCCGAAAGCAGGGACCGGTCCAGTGGTGCCCTCGCGGCCAACCCGTTAGTCCGAAGAGCCTTTGGCCAGCTCTCAGCCCCGAAAGAAACGGGTTCGTCTGGACGGCGCGGGACCTCTTCCCCGCTTTGCACGAGAAAACCGGGTCGTTTTTCACGAGAAAGCAACGTCACCGGCGACTGTTAGCGGGTTCCTCCGCCTCTGTCGCCGCCGCCGCCTCCTCCTCTCGTGCCTGGTGGTCCACAGCGCGCCTTCCCGACTTCGGAAGGACAAGGCCGAGGCGGCGGCGGGAAAAGCCCCGCGTGGAGGACGCCCCCAGCCCCCGTCCTCGCCGCTCCCGCGCTGGCTGTGCCGCGGTTTCGGGCTGGCCAACGACGTCTTCTCCCGGGTAAAAGGGGCTGAGGGGCTCGGAGGTTCTCCAAGGCCCTCCACGTAGGCGGAGAAGCAGAGTCCTGGTCTGCCCTGAAGATGAACCGGTTCTCTCTCCTGAATCTTTCCTGGGTTGCCGCCGTTTGGTGGAGCCAGGATCGCGCGGGGCCGGGGGGCCAGTCCGGCTGCAGGACTGAGGAGGGAGACCCCGGCCCCCCTCCTCGCTCGCTCGCTCGCTCGCTGGAAGCCTGCTTCCTTTGTGGCCGGGCTGCAGCCGAGGATCCCTCTCGCACGGGCTAGCTGTGGCTTACCTCATGCCTCACCCCCGGAGGCCGGATCTCGCGCAACTGCAGCCCTGGGAGGGCACGACCCTAGTCCCAGCCCTCCCGTGGAGTTCCGCGGCAGCAGCCAAGCCCCGGTGAACCCGGGCTGAGACCCAGACCCTGTCACAGCGCCCAGCGGCATCCAAGGGGCCCGGGGATCCAGGTAAACATTCCCCAGTCTCGTGGACGGAGGAGGGCGGCCTTCGGTTTCTTAGCCGGTGGGAGCATAAAAACGGTCTCTGCCGGGAAGGACCAAAGGGTGGAACGTTCTCCGGACGAGGGAGGACGAGGGGGCGGGAATGGGGCACTTCCTACTGGGAAGGGCCTGCCCTGGGGGGCGGAGTAGGTCACGTTAGCCCGAGGAAGGCACAGAGGCAGCGGGCCAAAGAGGCGCCCTCCGGGGCAGTGCCAAGGGGCTGACTCCCCAGCTCTCCTTCCTCCCAGCTGCAGGCCGGTCCTGCCCCTCTTCTCCCCAACCTCCAACCCAAATTCAGGGCCCCCTGGCCTGGCCACCGGCATCGCCCGCTTGGAGGGGCCGCTGCTCTTCCTCCCGTGCCAGCCAGAGAAAGACACCAGAGGCCGCGGAAGTAGTAGGCCCAGGGCAAGCAGGAACTGGTTAGGTTTGGGGTCGCGGTGTGTGTATGGGGGTTTACTTCTCCAGTCCTTGGGACTCTCCCGGGCGCCTGAATCGCCCCTCCCCCACCCAGCGTCCCTTAGAGGGAAGGAAAACCCCCGCCTAGCCCCCCATCAGCACCAGAGTTTTTCGTGCTGGGCAGAAACTCCTCCATAGCGAGCAAAGGGCGACCTGGCCCTTCCCGGGGGAACAAGCCCACCCTCGAGTCCCTCGCCCTGTGCCCGGCCGGATCCGCGGTTGGGTTGTTTCCCTGCAATCCTGAGCGCTGGGAGGTGGACTGAAGCCCCTTCCCCTTCAAAGCGGGGCGGGGGGGGAGGAAAGGATAAACCGCCTAACAGTTTGGCCACCGGAAGGGCCTTGGCGGGGTGGAATGGGCTTTTACCCACAAGGCCGGGAGGGCGGAGAAGAGACTGCCCCCCGTGACGCCCCTCCCTGTGCTCCGGAGACCCAGAAGGAGGCGGGTCCCTGGGTGTTCAATATTATTAATAATGAATTAATATATGGATCATCCATCCTGCCTTTGACCTCGCTGGAGGAAGACATCCGAGAAGGGAAGCCTTCTCGGATGTCGGAGGTGCAGAAGAGCCCCGGAACCGCCCTGGTGAGGCTGGATTGGGGCCCCAGCGCCACTCCGAGCCCCCCACTGTTAGAGGGTTGTGTGGCGAGAGAGTCTTCCTCCAAAGGAAGGTTTGCCACGGTCTTTTCGCAGCAACCCGGGAAGACCGAAACGCAGACAGAAAATAAGTTCAGAATCCTGAAGAGGAGATTAATTAAAGAAATATCCCTTTAGGCCAGGACACCCGGATCGTTTCTGGACTGCTCTAAAAGAGGAGGGGAGAGAGACCTGTTGGAACACCTCCTCCTTCTCCCGGGGAGACAGGAGCGAGACCCAGGCCTTGGGGAAGCAAGGCGGAGAAAGCGGGTTTGGCCTCAGCTCCCTTGCTTTACAGCCGGGAGCAGCCGCCTAGTTAACTGTGGCCGAACCAGAGGACGCGATCTGCCCGTAAGCCTCTGGGGCAAGCGGCCGCCCGAGGAAGGAGCCAGGCAAGGAAGGGAAGGGAAGGGAGCTTCCCGGTCGCCCTGCCCAAGAAGCCATCTCACCCCCCAGGGACAAGAGAGCGGCCAGAACAGGGGCAGAGGGTGGCGCCTCTCCCATCATCCACAGCCAAACTCTCCCTGCACGCCCTCCTTCTCTACCACTGGGGGGGCTCCCTCCCCACTGCCCCACACTGGGTTTCTCTGGGCAACCAACGGGGCAGAGCTAGTAGCCGAGACCCGGGTAAGTAGTAGTGGGCGGGATGAGGAGTCTGTGGTCAATATTTTGAATTATTGTTGCTGTTGTTGTATTACGTTCACGTCCAACGGGACAAACAGCCCGCAGGAGCGCCGCAGCCGGCGAGTGCGGGGGGAGGCGTCGCCACGCAGAACCAGAAGGGTCTCCTTTTCGCTCCCCCCGGCGTGGATCACGCTTTTCCCCGTTGGAGCTTCCAGCGCCAGGCTGGAATCTGGGCTGGAGCCCTCTGTGGGACGCGCAGCCTCCTTCGCGCCCCCCCCATTCCACTGGCGGTATTTTGTTTATTTCGCTTCTGCGCGCGTTCCTGGCTGTTGGCCGCAGACGAAAACAGAGAGGGGAGGATGCGTCCACGCTGGCAGTCAACCCATAATAGTAAAAAGCCGCAAGGGGACACGAAATAAATTCGCCCACTTAGGTACCAATATTCTGTAGGCTCCGTTTCAGGGCAGGGAACTCCCAAAGCCACCTCCGAGGATTCCCTGCCTGAGAAACGCTTAAGACATTCACGGGGTCGACGTCAGCTGACAGGCGACTTGAAAGGCATAGGCACAGGGCCCAAACACCCTGCAGGCACCAGATCCCCTCCGACCTTGGAAACTAAGCGGGGTCGGGACGCCCACCCGACTCTTCAAGAAAAAAAGTGATTCTTGCCATTCTACCAAGCCCTGTTTCCACCGAGGAGCCCCCGCCCCGCTACAAGGCCGAGCAGGCCCAGATATTTGCCTGTGGGAGAAAGGAGGGCGTCGGGGTCGGGAGGGGCAGCCTGGCCTCTCCGGTGGCCTTGGAACCGGGGTCAGCGCCGCCGCCTTCAGCTCGGAGCCCCTTCCTTTCTCCACTCCTAATTTCGGTTTTCTTTTGCTTTCTATTCCGAAAGTTGGAAATGATCCAGCTGTTCAACGCAATCAGCTCACTGCGGGCACGAAATACAGATTTCAAGCGCACTTACCGGCAGCAAGACCTGGAAAACAGGAGAGGCCAGGCCGAGTCCGACCACAGTTCCCGGCGGAGGGCGAGGTTCCGGGTCGGGATCTTACGCGCCCTCGCTGGGGAGCCAGGCCCTCCCGCCCCTGCTTACCTGGGGGAAAGCCTTACTGGATCCAGCGGACTCGCTTATGAGCAGACAGGGCGAGAGCTGGCTGCGAAGTCTTCGGCTTCCTCCCGGAAAAAATCCAGACGCGCACACGCGCGCGCTCACCAGCCGAAGCTTGACCGGGGGGCGCTGGCGGAGAGGGGTGTCTGCCTCCTGTGGCCGCCCCACTCCCATGGCGGCCCGCGTCGCCCCAAAGGCCTTCGGGGAGAAGAACGAGGGCCCCTCTCGCCAGGCCAGAAAAAGAAAGGGCCGAGGCAAGAAGGGAGACCCCTGGCCCTGGACCGAGGCTTCGGTTCCAGAAGACGAGGGGGCGGCGGCGGCGGCGGCGGCGGCGAAGAGGCCTGTGGGTCCCGGCGACGTTTCACCCCAGATCTGCTGGCTGCCGAGCGCCCTCCGACCCAGGGATCCGCCCCTCCACCGCCGACCGACCTCGCGAAGAGATAACCAGGCGGGAAGGACAGCGCGGAGGAGCCGCACCGGTCCTCCGGGGGTTCGCCGACACCGAAAGGACGGGAAGGTGCCCCGCGGCCGGTCCTGCTGTTTCTCCCCCTCCCTCTGCCCCCCACCGCCGCCCTGCTCTCCCCTCCTGCTGCCTCTTTCTTGGATCGGCCCAACAGGCCTCGGCCTCAGTTCACGACTGGGGCCCCCGAGTGTCTTTCAGTAGAAGTCGCTGGGGGGGCGCAGCGAGAGCCCCGTGGGAAGGGCCAACATCTTTGGGCGTGGGTTGGAAACGTGGAAATGCGGCCTCGGCCGCCCCAGAGAGCAGCCCGCGCGTCTTCCTCAGCGCCCGGAACGGCTGCCTTCCTCCTGCTCCTCCTCCTCCTCTTCCTCCTCGCCGCCCCGCCGCTGTTTGGAGCCTCCGTCTCCGGGCGCCACGGACCGTGCTCGGCCCCCGGGGTCCACCTTTCGTGCGCGGTCAGAGGAAGACCCTGCCGGCGCCACGCGGCCCTTCGCGTGCGGGACTCCGGTGGGACCCCTGGAGACTCCGGGGCGCAAATGCAGCAGCGCTGCCATCGCTCCGGAGTAGGCGCAGGGCGGTCTGGAAGGATCGGTGCCACCGCCAGCCCCGAGCCCGAGCCGGAACCACAGGACGGGCAGATCCCGGCCAAAACCTTCCGGGGAGGCGGGGAGGGCAGCCCTCCGCGAGCAAAGGCCGTTTACCCGGACGGGCTTCTAGCCCAGGGCGCGCGGTGAGTGCTGTCTGGATGTAAACGCTATTAATTTTTGAAATCCTTTCAGAGTGTGTCTTTTAAATAAGGTTCATAGTTTAATTCGGCTTTAATGTTGACTTTTTGTATTTTTAGATTCCAATCTTCTAAATGTGTGAGCCTTCTGGTATTCCAGTCTTGCGGAAAAGGCGGAAATATTTAATTCTGTTAATAATAATAATTCTTATTCCTATGTTATTATTACTATTATTACCTTCAGAATTCCAAATTGGTTTCGGATTCGGAAAGACGGAATGCTCCATCTCTGCGAATCCCAAGGGCCGGCCGCGCTGGCTCCGGCTCTGCTGAGATCCCATTTATTTCCCGTTAACCGGGAACCCTGCCGACTCCCCCGCCCCGCCCCCCCGCCGGGGAGCCGGTCCGGTTGGAAGGCCGCGCAGGAGGGGGCTCGGGGCCTGGCCAGGCAGCCAAGACTGAAGGGCGCGCGGCGGGGCCGGCGCGCGGCCGACGTCCTGCGGGGGAGTCCTGGCCAGAGTAGAGCTATTGAATCCGCAGGGACTTCGGCGGGTCTGCCCTCATTGGGACCCCCTCTCTCAGAATTCGGGCGTGTGATTATCATTTTTAAAATGTGCTTTTGCAGAGCAATTCTAAAAACTGCCCCTCTGAAGGCAGCGCTGCGGCGCAGCGGTTGAGAGGCCTCTGCCAGGCAGGCGGCCAGTCCTCTTCTCCCGCCCGCCCGCCCGCCGCGCGCTGCCTCCCCCAAAGGGGTGAGACGGCCTCCGTCGGTTCGGGCCTCCCTCGTCCCTGTCCGGACCGGCCCTTCCGTAGCTCCGCTCTTCTCCGGCCTCCGCTTGCTTACTCCTTGGAGAGTCTGCGGGCCGGCAGGCCTACCTCGACCCGGCGGGTTGGGTCCACAGGCCGAGCGGCCGCCGGCAGCCGAACAGGAGGCGAGGCCTCTCGGGCGCGAAGGAGAGCAACCGGGCGCCTCCCTCCCCTGTCGCCCGAGAGCAGAAAGGGAGGGGAAGGAGGGGGAGAAGGGCGAGGCCCCGATTCCCCAACCCGGGGCACGAGGCCGTCTCCCTAAGCCGGAGAGAAAGGCGGCCAGGAAAGGCCGGAGGCGGGAGGAGCCATGGAGGGTCTCTGGGCTGCCAGGCTGCTGGTGCCCGAGGGGAGCGTTCCGGCCGCCCGAGGCGTGGAGAGTGGGAGAGGCCTTGGGGGCCCCTCCGTTCCCCGCGGGCGCCCAAGACCTCCCGGCGCCCGGCTCAGGCACGGAGCAGGCCGCGCTTAGGAACAGGGGCGTTTCAGAGCCTCTCTTAAAAACGGGATGGTCAATTTAATTAGACCACTAAAAATAAGAACGAATTAATCATCTATTAAAACTAATAGGCATCTTAGTTCTTAAAAACAGTCATGTCCATTACTAATCTGTTGAAATAAAAAGGGTCGTTATTGCTATGAAAAATCGATTATATTATCTATCTATGAAAAGAAATATGCCTGTTAGTAATTTAGTCCATCGTTCTTAAAATTAATTTAGTTTCAAATTAATTCTAAAAATAATCGGCTGAAATGTTTTCTGTAACACTAATTAACTCCTTATTTCTTCAAAATAATCGGCTGAATTACTTTCTCTATTAAAATGAAAACAAACCTCTTATTCCTTTAAAATAATCGGCTGAATTATTTTCTCTGTTAAAACCAAAACAAACCCCTTATTCTTTTAAAACAATCGCTCGAATTATTTTCTCCATTAATACTAATGAAACTCTTCTTTAAATTATTGGTTGAATTATTTTCTTTGTTAACACTAACTATTCCTCTTATTTTTTAAAAATAACAGGCTGCATTGCTTTCTCCGTTAATACCAACAAACTCTTATTTCTTTAAATTAATCGGCGGAATTATTTTCTCCCTTAAAAGTAACAGACTCTTTGGCTGTCCAAAGGAAAGGGGCGGAATCGCCCCCTCCTCGAGGTAGCCGCCCACCTACCGGCGCCGCAGAAACACCAGGGGGGCAGAGACCGGGGCCCCTCGTTTCTGGGAGACCCCCGCGGGCCAAACGATGCTGGCTTTTGATGCCTGCGTGCGCGCATACGTTGCTCCTGGGCAGGACCCCGGCTTCCCCTCCTCTTGGGGTCCCGCGAGGGAGACCCACGGGGCCTCAGGCGGCAGACAGCACCTCGCCCTTTGGGCCCCAATCCACGGGGAGGGCGTGGAGCCCTGCGCAATCCAGCGCTCGGCTGCCTGCTCGCGAGGAAACGGGAAACCACAGCCGTGACTCAAGTTCGGGGGGCCCCAAAGACCTCCCGCTCGCCCCTTCGGTTGTCTCGGAGGCGCGGGGGTGCGGCCTTCCTTTTTCGCCTGGAGACCTCTGCTCCCCCGTCCCGCCCCGTGTCCGACCGGTCCGCCCCCTCCTTCCCCTCTCGTCTCCTCTCCTCGGGGGAGCCGCTAAGAAGGGAGGAAGGCACTTGGGGTGAGGGGAGAAAAAGGGGTCGCAGGGCGAGAGGGACGGCCTCCCACCCTCGGGACGGCGCGGCCAAGGCCCGGTCCGGCTCGGCGGAGGTCCCCGCCACCACCCGCAGGCTCCTCCGGCGGGGGGAGAGGACGGGACCGTCTTTGGCGAAGGAAAGGAACGCCGACCCTCCCGTGGATCGGGTCTGTCTTGAGAGGCGGTGGGATGGGGAGAGGAGCGCCCGCGAGGGACGCCCTTCTCCATCGGCAAAAAGGAGGGGCTGCCCACCTCGTTTGCCTGCCGCCCCACCACCAGATCGCGCGCCCCCACACCCTACAGCGAGGGCCGACATCCTCGTCTCCCGTGGCGGCGAGAAGGGAGGGACCAGGGGGTCTCCTGCGCCCCGGGCCCCCCAGTGCAGGCAGGACCAGGGGAGCTCCTCGACCCGCTTGTGTGGGGCAGGGGGCCCCCTGAGGCCCTTTGACCCCCCTTCCCCCGCACCATTGAGAGGACCCCCGGGAGAGGGAAGGCCGCCCTTCACTTTTCCACACAGCCTTTCTGGGTAAAACTGCTCTAAGTTTGTCCCCGCCTCGAGTCCTAAGAGTCAGCAAAACCCGCGCTGCCTCTGCTGCTCTCTGCGTTTCCGACATTAAACACAATGAAAAATAAAAATACGTTCAAAAAGAAGAATTTTGGGAAAGCCGTTCGCCGGACGGGAACGCTCCTCTTTGCGCTTCCGCGTGGGCACAATCACTCCGCCCGTGGGCCTTAGGGCGAATCCGCCGGGCGGGGTCCCCATGGGGGTCAGTGCGGCGGCCTCCGCTGCCCCTTGACTTTATCCAGACCCGCAGTCGTGGGGGCGAAGCGGGGCTGGTAGGCCGAAGGGCCTCAGCGCACGCCCGGCGAGGGTCAGTCCCGGAGGGCCAAGGGTCCCAATCCCCTCCCGGAGCGGCTGCGGAGCACAAGTGGGGGCGAAGGCGGCAACGGGAGGAGCAAATTTCTCTCCCTGGCAATCTCTCGCTCCCCTTGCCAGGCGCCCCCTCCTTCCCGCCCGCCCGCCCGCGGGGCAAAGGCAGCGCGCCCGCCCCCCTCCCGGCCCCCTCCCTGCTCCCGGCTGCCGAGGCTGCTGCTGCTGGGTTAATTCGGGGCTAATTTGATTGCGGCGGCCGAAGATTGCATTAGGGCGGCCTGCGCGGGGTCCTCGGCCTCCCAGGGGAGCGGCTGGCGCCTCCTGCCTCCATCAGACACGTCGTAACCGCATGAAGCCGCCCGGCCTCCGCCTCCGCCCGGGGCGCGGGAAGCGGGATCCCCGGCCTGGACGCCGAGATGGGGTCGGGGACAGGACGGGGGAGCAGGGGCTCGTCCTCCCCCTTCCGTCCCCCGCCCCCGGCCCTTCCTTCTGGGCTGAGTGGGCGGGGTCCCATGAGACGCCCACTGTCCGCTCGCCCTCCCCAAGCCGCGTACACTCGGGAGGCGCCCTCTGCCCCCCCTCGGAGGCCTCGATCTCCCCCTCCCCAGGAAGAGAGACGGCCCTCTGCCGAGAGCGGAGAGGCGCCCAGGCCGGGGAACGGCCGCTCCGTCCCAGTTGGCGGGAGCCAGGGTGGGCGTCTCTTCCTCCGGCATCGCCCCGGGGAGCGCAGGCCCTCTTTTTCTCCCCCGTCCGGCAGGGCCTTGCGCGCTGGGAGAGGGTGGCCCCCTCTCCCGCCTTTCCTCCCCTCCTCACACCCAGCGCCGCCTTTCTTCCCGCCCAGCCCGCGGGGCGACCTCAAAAGGCCTCCCGGAAAGAAGGGACAGCCTCTCTGAGGTGGTGGTGGTCGAGGGGGGCTGCCCGCTAGGTCCCGCCTCTTCGTTGGGGGTCCAACACCTGCGTCTCCGAGGGGCGCATCTATGCCCAAGCGGCTTTTGGCTTCTGTCGCCGCGGGCGCGTTGCCCCACAGGCGCCCTCCAGCCCACGTGGGGGCTGGAGAGGCCCCTCTGCACCGCCCCAAGCCGCCGCTCCGCCTGAGACACAGACAGGGCCTTCTCGGTGGCCGCCCCTTGGCCCGGGACCCCCTTGCGAGGGGGAGGAGGGCGTCCCGCCCCGTCTTCGCGAGGCCAGGGGAAGACTTCTAAAACAGCAGCAGCAGCAGCGATTAGTTATTAGGAAAGCGGGTCCAGCGTGGCAGAACCAGGTAAAGCAGCCCGGCTTGAGCGCCGCTGTCCACGTAAAGTTTTTACTTGGTTTTGTTCTCACTGAGCTACTTCCTACCTGTGAAATCCAAAGGCTTTGGCTCCCTGCCGCCCAGACTCTGGAGGAGTTATCAGGGTTGTTCTAGTTTCCAGTTGACCCGGTTTACCTTGTTCGGTGAGGCCGGTACCTGGGGCCACGGAGGCCGGGGAAGGCGGCTGCCGCTCGGGGAACCCGCGAGCCCAACGAAGAGCGAGGGCGCTGTGTTTGCGCCGCTCTCTGCTCAGCGGAGAAAAGCATTAATTCTGTAAGGAAGCATAGAATTAATGCTTTTCTCTGGGCTTCACCAGCTTTGCCAATTGTTTTAACAACTTTAATTTCAAGTCTTAAAAGACATTTAAATTTTAAAAACACGTTCAGTTTTAAAAACACCGCATTTCAAAACAGAACCCCTACCTCCGCTGGTAACTCCTCCAGAGTTTGGGCGGCTGTGGGGCGCTGATGCCCGAAGGGGGAACAGCCGGGTGGGCTCGGTGCCACTGTTGCCAGGCGAGCCCGCCTGGGCCTGCGAGGAGGGGGGGCCGGCGGCGGAGAGATGCCGGGTCCCCGGAACGAAGGGCTCCCCTCTCACTGCGGGTGCGGGTGTGGCGGGAATTTGAGGGCGGCCGGGCAAGTATGCAGCGAGTGCGCAATCGGTGCGAACACGGGAGGTTTGTGCAACAGACAGCGACTTCACATGGGCACCCGCTGCCCCAAAATTTCCACGGCACCCGGGCCTTGAAGGCCGCCATCTTTCTTTACCCCGCCCGCGTGGTCTCTGGGGGAGGGCCCCCCAAAATGCTTTCGGCGGAGAGCTCGGGGCCTTTTCGGCGCCTTGCTGGGGGTGGTGGGGGCGGCGGGGGGCTGGCCATGCGAGGAGCGGAGGCGCATCCACCCCCCGGCTTCACTTCTCCCTTGCCTCGTCTCAGAGGCCCCCGAGCAGCGTCTCCGGCCCAAAGGACGGGCTCCTGCTTCCCCCCGCCCGCCGCTGCGGCCGGTCCGACAGGGCTCTCCACAGCCGGAACGTGGGCCAAGGGGAAAGGGGCCCCACGCACCCACGCGCGCACACGGTCCACAGCACCACAGAGGGGCTCCTGGCAAAAGCAACGCAAATCGCCGTCGCTCAGATTGGTCCAGTCGGTCCGACAACCGTGAGATATCGCCCTAGGCGCAGGTGGTTCCTTTTTTTGTGCCTTCCTCGGGGCTTGTTTGGCCAGGTTTGGAGGTTTGCCTTCTTCTCAGGCTGAGAGAGTGTGACTTGCCCAAGGTCACCCAGCTGGTTTCGTGGCTGAGCGGGGAGGGACTGATGGTCTCCCGGAGTCCCAGTTCGACCTCCAAACCGCTAGGCCGCGTTGGCTCCCTGCCTGGAGGTGGGGCCCAAAGACAGGCAGAAAGGAATCGGCCCCGGGTGTCGGGCCTTTTTGGGGGAGGGGGAAAATGAAGACTGGACCTGTTAGGAAACAGCGCCCCCCTCCGGAGAGATCTCTCCCTGTGAAAGTGCTCTGGTTCCACTTTCAGCGTCCTCTGGAATCCTGGGGTTTGCAGTTGAGGGAGGGGCTTTTGGGACTCTCAGCCAGGGAGCTCTTTGGCCTCAAGACACCACAAACCCCAGAACTCCACAAGATGATAGCGCTATAACAGCGAGGTGCAGAAATGGCCCCTGTCCTTGGCGCCCCCCCGGGTGAGACCGGCTTCAGTAGAAAGCAAGGAGGCGCCATAAAGCTACAAAGGAAGGGACGTCACTCCTTGTTTTAGAATGGTGATTGCGGGGGGACCCGCATCCTGACCAAGCAATGAAAAAGATCGGGAAGAAAAGGAGGCCCTCCAGACAGGTTAGATATTTAACTCGCGCTCTGGAGACCGAGAACGACGGAGAGAAGCGAAAGGGGGGGGACGGAAGAGGGGGGAGTTTTTCCCAGGACCACCGACCTTCGGAGATTCGTCGGTCACAGGGCCTGGTGATTCACGTATTTCAGTGGACAGAAGAGCAAATGGGGAGACTGAATGGGTCTACGCGGGAAGGAAGTCCTGACCTATCCCACCCACCCCCAATTGCTCTAACGGGGTGTGTGGAGAGAATGCCGGGTTTTCCCAAGAGTTACTGCCGTCGGCCCCGCTGCAGGAGGGCCGCGGGATGGTGGGATTTCGCTGTTTTTGGATAACCATCACACGTGGCTCCCTGAAAGAGTGGGAGGCACCTGGAGAAGAGGAGGGTCGCAGGACAGACGGGGGCCTCCGTAGAGCCCCCCGCCGCCCTGGTTCTCAAGACTGAGCAGGGCTGTTGGCCACCGAAGGGGCTCCTCGAGGGGCTCCCTCACTCGAAGTCAACTTGACGGCAAATGACAACAACAGAGAGCAAATCAAGCCTGAACCCCCACCCCGTTCCAGAAGCCAAAATGGCGAAACTGGGGCCGGCATACCTCGGACTCGTGGTGAGACGGCATTCTTCGCGAGAGAAAACGTCAATGCTGGATGAATTGGCAGGCGAGGGGGAGAGGCGGATGGGATCCCCCGAGGAAGCTGAGGCAGCGGCCGAGAGGTTGCAAGACCTGAACTCAGGGCCCGCCTTCCAGGGTCTCCCGTTCAAGGAGAGGGGCGCCGTGAGTCGCACAGAACCCCCCAGGTGATGCCCGCCGACGGCCCACGCGCCCAGAGGACTCCACCCGCGCAGGCAGGCGTAGGGCCAGGAGAGAGGTCGATACCAGGGTACAGTGGGGGCCCTGCTTCTCAGGGTATTTGTGGAGAGCCAGAACACGGGCCAATCCTACGATTCGGGGCCCCTTGCTTACGTGGAACGTCGACCCTTCGTGGGTTCCCCCCCCCGCTTTAACCCACGAAGGGTCGCCGTTCCACGTAAGCAAGGGGCCCTGAATCTTAGGCTTGGCTGCCCTCCACCTGCGAGACCAAGGCTGTGGAGTGGCTCCTCTCGTGGCGGAAATGGAGGGGAGCAGAAAACCATTCCTACGACCTCCTCGAAGGGGCCCCCGAGGCGCGCAGCTGCCCTTGGGAGAAATGGGCCTCTGGGCCAGGTCAACACTCGGCTCCGAAAGCGGGATTCCCGGCGTCAGAGGAAGGGACAAGGCCGCCGGATGTTGCTTTCTTTTAATTACCCAAAGCCCGAGAAACTGTAAAGGGAATGTTAACAATCAGTAGGTAAGTACATCCCAAGCTGCCATCTGAAACACAGGAGGAGGAGGAGGAGGAGGAAGGCCCGGTGGCGCTGACAGAGACCCCAAACCCGGGAGTCCAGCACTGCGCCCATCTGTTGGGAAAATTCCAGCATTCTCTCCCCACCCCCCATCTTGTTCTTAGAGCAAATGGGCATAGCTAGCATAGGGCTTCCTTTCTCTTTTGCATGCCAGAGCTCCACCATTTGCCTTTCTGTCGTTTAATTGCATGATCATAAATACCTTTTGTGTTCAGGAGATCAGATCATGTGACCCAGGACAGTTGCTTGGGTAATGGATCTTATAAAAGAAAGAGACCCCCCTCTTCTCCCTCTCTTCTCCTCCATTTTTGCTTCCTCTTCCTCCTCTCCGACCATGCTTCGCTTCTCCATCAGAAGATGGTGAGTTAAGAACAAAGCTACTACTATTCATTAGCTAGTTAGGTTGTAGGCTCTCCAATACATATGTAAATGTAGAAGCCATTAGTAAACTTTTCTAAGTTTGTAACCTGAAGCTGCCTGCATTTGTTTTATTTCTTCGTCAGTCTGAGATCAGAAAAACCATACACCAATTTAGACCTGCTTCTTCTGCTACTCTGCTAAAGGAGGCTGAATCCTGACAGTTTTAGCTTCCTTAGAGTTTCCCAATAGGGCTAACACCCTGGGAAACTTATTCCCAACACCATTGCTGGTGCCCCAGTAGACCCGCTCCTCCGGCCCACTGAAGAAGGGGCTGAAGCGGCCTCACCGGCACTCCTTTGGGCCGGCACTAGCAAGGGAACTGGGCCGGCAAACCCAGTGAGGTGCAAAGTCAGAAAAGCCCCTCTGGCCCCTGGCGGGAAGCTTTTTGCTCCCTGCCCCTGGGGTGGAGCTGGGGAGACATGGGACAACCCTGTCGGGAATTAGAGTTTCCCAGGGTGTTGGCCCCATTGGGAAATTCTATGGAAGCTAAAACTGTAAGGGTTCAGCCTCTTTTAGCAGAGTAGCAGAAAAAACATGTCTAAATTTGTGTGTGGTTTTTCTGATCTCAATCTGACTGAAGGAACAAAACCAACGCAGGCAGTTTCAGGGTACAAACTTAGAAAAGTTTACTTACAGCTATCACAGTTTCATATGTGTTGGCGAACCTACATCCTAACTAGCTAATGAATAGGTCAGGTAAGATAGCAGGCTTGTTCTTAACTCACCATCTTCTATAGGTTGTTGTGAGTTTTCCAGGTTTTGAGGCCCTATTCTATAGTATTCTCTAATATGCTCTGAATATCCTCTGAAGATGCCAGCCACAGATGCAGGGGAAAAGTCAGGAGAAAGTACTAATAGAACACGGCCTCAAAACCCAGAAAACCCACAACAACCCACAACAACCTATGGATGCTGCCTATGAAAGCCTTCGACTTTACATCACCATCTTCTGAAGAAGATGCAAAGCATGGTCAGAGAGGCGGAAGAGGGAGCAAAAACAGAGAAGAGAGAGGTCTGAGAAGGGGTCTTTTTCTTTTGCAAGACTGATGACCCATGCAACACTCCTGGGTCACATGATCTGCTCATCTGAACAACAAAGGTATTTATGATCATGCAATCAAATGACAGAAAGGTAAATGGTGAAGCTTTAGCATGCAAAAGAGAAAGGAAGTGTTACCATAGTTTCTAGCCCGGACTTGTGGGTTATCAGATATCATTTGATATCAATAATTTGGCCTTCTTCACCCATTCCTCTCCACGTGCTTGCGAGGCCCCCGGACAAGCACGCACACAGGCACGGCTGCAAATAGCTGAACCATTCAAAACAGATCCAGGCAGGCCAGTAATAGCCAGACTGCCGCTTTAGGAGACCTCCAGGGAAGCACCCTCTTTAAGATCCATTATGTATGCACGCTACTTACAAAGGACTCCCTGCCCCAGCAGGCAGCTTGACTAGCCGAATACTCAACTGTCAAGCACTCCGCGTTTGCATACTGTCTGAGCTATTGACAAGGCTGTCATAACTCAATTGTGTAAAATACTGGCCTTTCGGAGGCTTTGTCTCCAGCCCGAAACCCATTGTTATCCCCAGAAATGGACTAGCCTACAGTCACATTTTCCCCTATAAGACCCCCTGACTTTGAGCGCTTCTTCGGATCACTCCCGGCTTCCATCCCGCCTTGCTGTCACTTCGTTCAGTGAGCCTTCCCCTCAGTTTCTCGTGCTGAGAATTTCCACTTCCACAGACTCTTTCTTCAGACCACCCGGGCTTCAGGGCAGGTGTAGTATCTCCCATATAAAACCTCCTCTGAAAACCCTCTATCCAACTCCTACCTTTATTTCAATAGTTCTCTGTGTGAGTGTGGTTGCATACATGTGTTTGACTGTGTTGTACATCAATAAAGAAATTATTCTTAATTACATCCATTTGCTCCTTGACTCGGCCTGACCCCGTAGACATTGGGTTCAAGATCTCGCTAGATTGCCCTGCCTCTCCTATTGCTAGCAGTGCTCTTGCTAATTCCCATTGTGAGCACATAGAGGTGTCCCTCCCGGGGCTCCAGAAATCAGGGTAACAGAGGCCCTATGCTAGCTATGTCCACTTGCTCTAAGAACAAGATGTGGGGAGATAGAATACTGGAATTTTCCCGGCAGTCCCCTTCTCATTCTCTTGGACCCACCTTGAGGATTTTCATGCCTTCTCGTAGTCTCTGGAACTGGTCTCTTGGTAAAGGCTTGGTAAGGATATCAGCAATCATTTCTGTATTGCAGTATTCTAGTTCATTACGGCACATCTCTTGAACCTTGTGGAAAGCAATGTCCATGTTCTTCTTGAGTGACTTCTCACTCTCAGAAATCTTGATGCAGCTCAACCTGGCGGTTGGGGAGCAGGGGAGGAAGCAGAGGAAATGAGGCACATAATAAGTAGAGAGGTGGTACAGGAATACCTGGCCGCATTGGATGAATTCAAGTCTCCAGGGCCAGATGAATTGCATCCTAGGATATTAAAAGAGCTGGCAGAGGTAATTTCGGAACCGCTTGCTATAATTTTTGAGAAATCTTGGAGGACAGGAGAAGTTCCAGCAGATTGGAGGAGAGCAAATGTTATCCCCATCTTCAAGAAGGGAAAAAAAGAGGACCCAAATAATTATCGCCCAGTCAGCCTGACATCAGTACCCGGAAAGATCCTGGAGCAGATCATTAAGCAGTCAGTTTCTAATCATTTAGAAAGCAATGCGGTAATCACGAGAAGTCAACATGGATTTCTCAAAAATAAGTCATGCCAGACTAATCTTATCTCTTTTTATGATAGAGTTACTAGCTTGATAGATGAAGGGAGTGCTGTGGATGTAGCATATCTCGATTTCAGGAAGGCCTTCGACAAAGTTCCCCATGACATTCTTGCAACGAAGCTAGTTAAATGTGGGCTGGACAGGGCTACCGTTAGTTGGATTTGTAATTGGTTGACCGACCGAACCCAAAGGGTGATCACGAATGGCTGCTTTTCATCCTGGAGAGAAGTGACTAGCGGGGTGCCACAGGGTTCTGTCCTGGGCCCAGTGCTGTTCAATATTTTTATCAATGACTTGGATGAAGGAATAGAGGGCATGCTCATCAAATTTGCAGATGACACCAAATTGGGAGGGGTTGCTAATACGCCAGAGGACAGGATCAAAATTCAAAATGACCTGGATAGGTTGGAGAGCTGGGCCAAGGCGAACAAAATGAAATTCAACAGGGAGAAGTGGAAGGTCCTACACTTAGGCAGAAATAATGGAATCCACAAATATAGGATGGGGGACACGTGGCTGGATAGCAGTACGTGTGAAAGGGATCTAGGAGTCTTCATAGACCACAAGCTGAACATGAGTCAGCAGTGTGATGCGGCAGCCAAGAAAGCCAATGCAATTCTTGGCTGCATCAATAGGCGTATGGTGTCTAGATCGAGGGAGGTACTGGTACCACTCTACTCTGCTTTGGTGAGACCCCATCTTGAATACTGTGTCCAGTTCTGGGCACCCCAATTCAAGAAGGATATTGACAAGCTGGAGCAAGTCCAGAGGAGGGCGACCAAAATGGTGAGAGGCCTGGAAGCCATGCCCTATGAGGATAGACTTAGAGAGCTGGGTATGTTTAGTCTGCAGAAGAGGAGGTCAAGAGGGGACATGATAGCCATGTTTAAATATTTGAAGGGATGTCACATAGAGGAAGGAGGGGACTTGTTTTCTGCTGCTCCAGAGACCAGGACAAGGAGCAATGGATTCAAGCTGCAGGAAAGGAGATTCCACCTGAACCTCAGGAAGAACTTCCTGACAGTCAGGGCTGTCCGGCAGTGGAATCTGCTGCCTCCATGGAGTGTGGTGGAGTCTCCTTCCTTGGAGGTTTTTAAGCAGAGGCTTGATGGCTATCTGCCGGGAGTGCTTTGAGGGTGTTCCTGCATGGCAGGGGGTTGGACTGGATGGCCCCTGTGGTCTCTTCCAACTCTACATTTCTATGATTCTGTGATTCTATGATTTGGTTGTCTTGCATCAGAATGGTTGGCTTGGGCTCCGTTATACCAAAGTCCAGAAATACATTACGCAGCCACTTTATTTCGTCGCATGGTGCTTTTGGAGAAACACATTCAGCACCTGTGGAAGATTCTGCAATTGTGGATTTCTTCTTACTTGACCAGCTTATGGGTCCTCCGCCATAAAAGATCAGGTGTCCGCTGGTTGATTTCCTGTCTGCTATGTCTACAGCCCAGTCTGCATCCGCGTAGGCGACCAGTTGTGGTTGGTCACAGGCTGGCAACATCAGCTTGTAATCTGCAGTTCCTCTCAAATATCTGGCAACTCTTTTCACTGCAATGAGATCCCTTTCCTTAGGAGAGTCGACCATTCTGCATAAGATGCCAACAGCACTTGCAATATCAGGTCTGGTGAAATTAGGAGGTGGGGGAGAGAGAATGCTGGAATTTTTCCAACAACCCCCCTCACAACTTCAGAACATGGAAGTTAAGGTGGTTTATTCAAAGGGTGAACAACTGTGCATTTCCACAGAAGCTGCCGGAACTGACCTGTACAGCGTTCACACGGTTTCTTTCTTTTTTATTTATAATTGATTTTATTTTGATTACATTGTATAAAAAAACATTTCTCGCTGTACATTTTGCCGAACTATTACCGCGATCTTCCACTCCTCTCTGGATTTCAATACTGTTATTTCATCGACATATCAACATTTATGCATCGCATTCCATTTGTTAACATACAAGATAGATCCTGCTCTTCATCCCTGCTTTATGTGTTCCATGATATTTCACTGATTTTCACTTCGGGCTGCTCATGCTACCCTGAATCAAGAGTGGTTGCCTGTCAATACCCAACCCATTTCCAGAACAATTTGCCATTCTTTGTTAATGTCATCATCTGGTTTTCCTTTTAATCTCTGAGAGACTATATCTGCATTTCGCACACAGTTCCTCACAAGCGGCCCATTCCAAATCCGCCCCTGCTGTTTCCGCGGATCCCCGCCTGGGCAGCCCTGAGCAGTTGTTGGGGACCTCCCCCGCCTCTTCCCTCCCGTCTCCGCTCGCCCTTCTCAGATCCCGCTTCACACGTCCTTTCGGCCTTGCTCTCCAGCCCCCTCCCCTCGCCAGCCCTCCCACATGCGGGTGTGGCGCGAATACTCCCTCTTTCACATGGCCGCCAGCATCGCAGGAGCGGGATACCCGATACGCGCGATAGGCGACCCACGAGCCTGTAGATACGACCCTCTCGTGTTCCGTTTGAAAGGGTGGTTCTCCCAGTTGACCGTTACAACTAGGACCGGGGGTATGGACTCCCTCGCCAAGAGCCTGGGACCACCGCTCCTCCCCGCTCTCCTGCTGAATCGGCCACCCCAGCTTTGTTCGGCCAACGGGGCGCGAAGAAGCGCGGGGTTCCTTGCCAGGAAGCTCTGAGCGGGCAAGAGAAGGAACGGGGTGTTCAGTCACCCCGCAAGGAGAGCTGTGGGCCACCCAAAGCCAGGGACGAAGATGTGGGGGGACGACCCTCTTCCGCGTGGCATTCGCCCCCCGCCGCTGGTCCAAAGGGTCTTCCTGGGCTGGCGGCGGGGGTAGGGAGGAACCCACACCCGCTCCAGGGCTCCCCTCCTCCTCTCCCTCCCTCCCCCTTCCTTTCGCATTCATCTCTGCCATCCTTCCGATCAGGGCTCCTTTTCACATTTTGGAGGGGGGCGTGATCTACCCCGCCTTTCCAACTTCGTGCTTTCCTGCTTGGAAACAAAGTGAAAGTAAAGGCGAGAAGATTCCCTCCAGGCGGGGCAAAACAGGGGGGAGGCGGCGCCAAAAGCCCAGAGGCAGAACTTGACAAAAGGACAGCAAACCTCTCCGAATCCTGGAAATCCTGGACATCGTAAGCCGGCCCCTTTGCGGCAAAGTTTAGCGTGCTTGGGACAGCGGGGAAGGCGGGAGGGAAGACAAGCATCCCACCCAGGGGGTCCGACGGAAGTCCTTCCGAGGGCGGGGGGCAGAGAGGCGCCTCTTGGACCCAAACGGTGGAGCGGGGCCCGGGCCGGGGGCGCGGAGGTCCGCAGGGCAGGCCACCCGCGAGTCTGGACGCCTGAGGCCGCGAAGGCCGGCCGCCCCGTAAGAAGACTGGGGGGGGCTCCCGTCCGGAAGCCTGTGCGCGCCCGGAGCGCCCCCGAGCGAACAGTCGTTGCCACCGAACTCGCCTGGGCGCTGGGAGCGCTCCTCTGGCCCGGATGCCCGAACCCTCCGAGGCTGCCACGGGCGCGGGACTCGCAGCACCGAAGGCGGGCGGGCGGGCGGGCAGAGGGGCGCGGGGGGCTCCGCGCTGGCGGCTTCTGCCCGAGACGGGTCGCCGCCGCCGCCCCCCTCGGCCAATCACACCAGCAGCCCTCCTGGGGGTCTCTGGCGGGTCAGGGGCTCGCGCAAACACTCCTTTTTCAAAGTGAACGCCCCCCCCACGCCCCGGGTCGGCCGTCTCCCGAGTCTCCTCCGAGTTTCAGCTCTGATTTTCAAAGAGTCCTGGGGGTCGCCGAGTCTTGGGGGGGCGGGGGAGATGGAACCTGATTTTTCATTCCTTATTGTCCTGGCTCCCATCTTTCTCGTCATCGTGTAGTTTCCAAAACTGGCTCCACTGAGCGGGAAGAACTATTTTTATTCCGAAGAAGGGGAAAGTTTCCCGGCTATGAGGGGATTTAACACGGGGTACTTTAAAGCTCACTTTGGGGCACGAGGCGTTTAAACCTCGCGCTCTTATTCATCCGGATCAACGTGCCCCTGCGGCCGTCTTTTACAAGAACCGGGAATAAGGAACCAGGGTAGGACTCAGCACCTACGCTAGCGTTTTTGGAGTTCAGACTGAAACCAGGCGTGGATATACGGAAGAGAGGGAGAGAAGGAGCCCCCTGTTGGTTCGGGGGCTCTTCCCTCCTCGAGCGGGCGGGGGGCCGGGCTATGGGATCCCCGAGCCCCTGGGCTGATGCGCCTTAATGGGTCCCTTCCAGCTGCAGCTTTTTAATGGGTCTCCGAGGGAGGAGCTGAGACGGACGAGTGACAGCAGAGCACCCGGGGAGGTTTATTAGAGAGGCTGCGGAGGGGCCGCCTTGTTATTTCCTGGCGGGCGGGGGTTCGGTGGCATTCAACTGGTGTGGGGGGGAGATGCCTGAAGGAGGTGGGGGAGGGCTGTGCGGCGCCGTGAGGAGGGAGAGATCTGGGGCCCCCCAAGCCAGGATCCTGTCCAACTCCCCCTTTCCCGTCACGGCCCTCCTGCCCCCCTCAGCACAGCGATGGAGGAGGAGGAGGGAGGATGCTGATGACGCTAAGCAGCAGCACGGGAAGCCTAACAGCTGGATTTGGGGCCCGGGGGCTTTTCGGCCCCGTTTAATTAAACCTGGCTCATCTGTGTTTTGGAGTTTCCTGCAAAGAAGCCGCTGAGAACTGGGAACGAGGAGCCAGCGCCAGCCTCAAGGAGGAGAAGGAGGCAGCAATGCCAGACCCCCTTAATTCATCAGGGCCCCCTCCCCCAGTGGCTCCTGTCAGCAGTCCTCCCCAGGCCCGTAGGGCGACCCCCCTCCCAAGGGAAGCCCTTTCAAGAGAAAGAGGGAGGCTAGAAATGGCTCCAGGTACCCATCCGGAGCGCAGAGGGGCACCCCAGCAACCCCCGATGCCAGCCTGTTGGGAAAACAAATCTCAGCATTCTCTCCCCCCCCACATCTTGTTGTTAGAACAAGTGGGCAAATAGCCAGATAGGGCCCCCTTTCGTCTCCTGCATGCCAGATCTTCTCCATTTGCCTTTTTCTGTCTTTTATTGCATGATCATAAATACCTTTGGTTCTCAGGTGATCAGATCATGTGACCCAGGACTGTGCTTGGACCATTGGTCTTATAAAAGTTAAGACCCCTCCTTCCTCCCTCTCTAGCATCTTCTTTGTTCTCATGGCTGTTTCTCTCTGAACTCTTCACATGCTTGGAGCTACAATCAAGCAGGATGGTGAGTTAAAACTGAAGATTCTTCTGTCCATTAATTAGACAGGTAGCAGGCTCTCAATACAGATGTAAAGGAAGAAGCCATTAGTAAAGTATTTTAAGTCTTTTATTCAAAGCTGCCTGTGTTCGTGCTTATTGCATCAGCCTGAAGCCACAAGTCATTAGAAAAGCTTTTAAACGTTTCTCTGTGTTAACTCTGCTAAATGCAGGCTGAATCCTAACAGTTTGCGTCTCATTTTCCTACACAGCCGAACCCAGCCCTGGCACGCCGCGTGCCCAGGCCTAGCTGGTGCTCCGTGGGACCGTATGATGGGGACCCAGCAGGGCCGCATGTGCCTTGGGGCTGCCTCTGGCGGCCAGAGGGGATCTGATGTGGCCCTTGCTGCCCCCCATGGGTGGGTGTTCCCAGACACACTGGTGGGGGGTCCCTCCAGCATCCCCCCGGGAAGTCTGTATCAGTCTGGGTCCGGTATGTTCTGATCAGACCCCAATTGAAACTGAGATTTGAGTTTCCGGAGCGCCACTCCTTCCCCCGCTGACTAGTGCTGCAAAAGCAGAACCGGTCATCCGCCTGTTGCTGTTGTTTCCTCCCACAGCTACATAACATCTGAAGACCTGGTAGGCCTTGCCTGCCCCGACTGCGCCGGCTTTCACAGGGAAGGAGGGTGTGGGTCCTGGGATCTGCTCCCACTTCCGGATGATCCCAAACAACGCTCCGCCTTTTTTCTGGCGACTCAGAGCGGCCGCCTTCCACCTGAGGCCCGGGCGGCCGCAGGCAGAGGGGCTCCGCATGGGGGCGGGGCGGGGGGAGAACAAGCCTTGCTACACGCAACCTGCAGAGACCCCCACTAAACGGCCTAATTAACTTGGAAGGCAAAGAGAAGAGCAAAAGGGTCAACGGCTCTCCACCGCTCACCACAGTTCTTCCAGGACCCGCGACCTAACCGGCCCTGTAACCTCAGTGACCTCGCCCGGCACCGGGATCGGAGGGCGGGTGTGAGATTCTCTCCTGGGACTGCGGGGCGCGGGGGGAGGAGTGAGTGAAGCCCTGCGCCTTGCCCCACCTCCGCCTCTCCCCCACTTGACCCCTTCCTCCCTTGCCCACCCGCAGACAGCCATGTGGGGACTGTGTTGTTCCCTTCTGGAACCGTGTTATTCGTTTCCGGTTTGGCTGTTGGCGTTCCCACCCGGGGCAGCGCAAATCAGCCCGCATCGCCCCCGCCCCGCCCTCCCCCGAGTGCAGCCTATAAAACGGAGCTGTGGCTTTGCTTTGGGGTGTCCTGTTTTCCCTCCCACCCTCCGCGCCTCCCTTCCGGCCTTCCTTCCAAGAGATTTCAACGGGTGACCACTGGCCCACCTCCCCTCGCCACTGGCCAGCAGCTCCTACCGCCGTGGTACCCTCGGGCCTGCCCCTCCGTCGCTCGTCTCTGCGGAAAGCCGCGGACCACCGGAGAAGGCGGGGAGCGGGAGGGGGTGGCCGACCCTCCTGCCGGCCGCGGGGAGGGAGGCTGCCCCCTCGCCTGGGGATCCGCTTTCCGCCGCCTCCGATCTGCCCCCGCCCGAGGCTGCGCCGGGCCAGAGAGCAGCAGGCGACCCCGGCCCCCAGCGAGCCCCCCGCCAGGCCCCCCGCCTGGAGCCAGATAATGGGGCCTGATTCGATCAGGACCGCCTAATGCGAGCAGGTGCCCGGCCTGGCTGGCGCGGCTCTTGGCCGGAGGCTGCCGAGCTAAGCGCAGCGATCTGGACGTCAGGCGGCCCCTGGGGGGCGGGCAGGGGGCGGGGCCTCGGCGGAGGAGCTGAGGGATTAGTAGCGTGGAAGGGACCCCCGGTCACCCAGCCCAGCCGACTCCCCCTGCCCGTGCAAGAGACCCGCTGCCGGAAGGATCACCGGCAAGGGTCGCCTCTGCCGATGGGGCTTTCTTGCTCCTGCCTCGCGCTGCCGGCTCACGCGCGGATTGGGATCTGCGGAGACCCCTCGGTCATTTCCCCGGGCCCTGCTGTCAAGCCAGGGGTCGCCCAGCGCAGATTTGTGGCTCTCCCCTTCCGCAGGGGCCAGGACCTGGAAAGGGGAAGGTTGCGAGGCGGGGCGGGGCGGGGCGGGGAGGGAAGGAGAGGAAAGGGGAGGGGGAGCCAAACTCGCCCAAAGAGGGTCTTCAAGCAGAGGCTGGATGGCCATCTGTGGGGAGTGCTTCGAGGGTGTTCCTGCCTGGCAGGGGGTTGGACTGGATGGCCCCTGGGGTCTCCTCCAACTCCACATTTCTATGATTCTATGATTCAATCATGGCGCCTCGCAGGTGCAGCGGGGGAGGGAGGCGACAGAGACCTCGACGTCGCGGGGGGCAGCGATACGATGGGGCGCCATGGAAGGCTGGCTGAAGAGGGGGCTTCCGCCACGCCTCCCCCACCTTCCCACCGGAGCTGCAAAGGGCAGGCCGAAGGAATGCGGAAGAGAGGGTCAGGCCTCGAACGGGGGTGCGTGGGGGGCAGACATTCAGCTCCACGAAGGGAGGGGGAGGGTTGGGAGCCCCGGCTTGAAAGGCCAGCAGGTGGGCCCCCTCCCCGCCTCCCCCCTCCCCGCCGCCTGAATAGCGTACGAGGTGGGAGGGACGGCCCGTGGCTCAGTAGACCCCCGTCTCCCCCCCGGCCCTTCCCTTCGTCTCCGGGGTCTTCCCGAGACTGCCTGGGGCTTCGAGACGCCCCACGGATCTTTTCTGCCCCATGCCCCCCCCCACGGAACTGAGCTGAGTCGCTGAAGCTTTGGCTTTCCCCAAGGGGGACCCTAACCCTCCCTGCCGCGCCTGAAGGGGTCCGGGAGTGAAAGGGCCGCGCCCCTCCCGAGAAGGACGGGAGGCAGCCCCGACGCCGCAGCTCCCGGGATCTGCTCCGCGCTTAGTCCTTGGGGCCCGTCCTGCCCCCCTCCTGCGACGGGGGTGGACAGGGCCTTTGGCCCCTGCCGGGCAGAGAAGAGACCCCCGCCCGCGGCAGCCCCGCGGCCTCGCCGTCCTTGGGTCCTGCAGTCACTCGCCTTGGCCACGGGGCGGCACCACCACCCTGGATTCCGGGCACAGCGAGCGGACAGGGAGGGCTCTCCACGGGGGCAGGGGAGCCCCCCGTCGCGTACCCCGACCAAAGCCTCCCCGACAGTGGCCCTCCAGCCGCTGTTTAAATCCGAGGCAGCAGCGGGTTCCCCTGTGGAAGGGCCCTTCCCAAGGCTTAGGCCGGAGCTCCAGCGTCCTGGTCTCTAGAGCAGCAGCGGCAGAAAACAAGCTTGTTCCGTTTTGGGTAGGACATCTCTTGAAATATTTAAAACACGGCTATCGCGTCCCCTGTAGCCCTCCCTTCTCCGGGGTAAACCTGCTTGGTTCCCGAAGCCTCTCCTCACAGGGCTTCATCGTTTAGAGGCCTTTCGCCCTTTAGTTGCCCTCCCTCCCCTGGACACACTCCAGCTTCTCATCACCCTTCTTGAATTGTGTTGCCCAGAACCGGACATAGTATTCCAGGTGAGGTCTTACCAAAGCAGAATAGAGTGGTTCTCTCACTTTCCTCACTAGATTCCTGTTGATGGAACCAAGGGTCGCATTGGCCTTTTTAGCTGCTGCATCACACTGTTGACCCATGTTCAGCTTGCAGCCTGCTAAGGCTCCTAGATCCTCTTTACATATACTGTGGTGAAGCCAGGTGCTGCCCATTTTATATCTGTGCATTTCATTTTTTTTCTCTGCCTAAGTGTAGTCTTACACGCCTCCCTGTTGAATTTGGTGTTATTAGTTTTGGCCCAGCTCTCTAACCTGTCAAGGTCATTTTGAATCCTGATCCTGTCCTCTGGGGTGTTAGTTATCCCTCCCAATTTGGTGACATCTTCATATTTGATGAGCACACCTTCCATTCCCTTGTCCAAGTCATTGATAATGTTACCTGATTTCTGTGGTCCCTTGGGGGACACCTCAATGTGCTCCACGTGATGGGGAATGGAAACTAGCCAGAGCACGAGCAATAGCAATGCGAGAGGCAGAGTAACCTAGCAGGGTCTTTTCCCCAGTTTTTATAGGGTCAGGCCAATCCAAAAACCAAACAAAAATGTCTAATAAATTATTTTATTGAATGAATGTCTCACGCATCAACACAATCACTGACACACTCACTCAAGACCTATTAAGAAGCAAAAGAGAGGAAACTGAATAGGGGAACTATTGAAGGGATTGTAACCGGGGTAATACTGCACTTTTTCCTGAAGTCCTTGATCTGGGAAAAACAGCAAAGAAGTGGAACTCAGCACAGAGAGGGCTGAGGGGATTACTCAGCGGACAGAGAAACGGTCTGCTGGGATGACTGGGAGTGATCCAAAGAACCGCTCAAAAACTGGGACTATTTGTAGGGGGAAAAGTACCGGGAGGGCTAATCCTTTCCCGGGGAGAACAATGGGTGTTGCAACGAGAAAAAAGCTCCACAATGGTAACTTCCTTTGCGTGATGAGATTACAAGGTGTTGCCAAAGTCTCAGGATCTTCGGCTGCATTGGGTTGTGGTGTGACTTTGTGTAAATGGTCCTCGCCTGATTTTATTGCTATTGGTGCTCAACTTGGGGCAAACATGCTAATCCCCTCAAGTCAGCTTCTCAGGGGCTGAGGACCCTTTGTCTACTGTGGGTTTGCACAGCTTAAGGTCTCCTGGGACTACATGACAGGGGATTTTACTGGCCTGACCTGGTTTTCGATCGTTCGACCGTTGCTGCCTACGTGCTCATCCGAGCGGCCTCTCAGGCACATGGAATCATATTTTAATATCAACATTGTAGACCCCAGGACAGGGTTTTCCAGTCGGGTAACAATAAGGACAGCATCCAGTGGCACCCACTAGTCACTTTTCTCCACCCTTGGTGAGCATCAAGAGTAGCATTGTCTGGTTCGCATTTTACCAGGTTGCTTGCAAGAATATCTTGCAAGAGATTTCCATGTCAAAGCTGAAAGGCTACGGCAAGCAGAGATTCTGTTCGCCAGTCACTGAAAGGCAACCAGTCCCTCAGCCCACTTGACCTCCCAGGAGCTGAGCTCCAGCCTAAGTCTGCACTGAAGCGCCTGGAGTCAAACTCCGTCTCCATGACCTTCTAAGTCTTTGGATGCAGATCACATTCAATAGGTCTGCCATAACTGGGGGGATACATTTGGGGACTTATCGTGGGTAGTGGAAAACAGGGATAATCCAAACACTCTTGTTTTCAAATGAGATGAAGGATGTAGGTATCCAGGGGAGGAAGCAGCCTGGAGAGGAGGCTCTGAAACTTTATAGAACTTGACAAAAATTTAGCAACTAAGAGGAAGAAGGCTGCATAGCCATTATTTGAAGTCCCAAGCCCTTGCACAACTGTGGAAAACATAAAAATTAACAATGTGTGGTCCAAAACCAAAATGTATGCATATGCACGTTACTACGGGGAACTGGTCCTCCCCCGGGGCCCACAATTATTAATGTCTAAATGATATCTCCACGTGGCCTATATTAATAACGGCTCCCCGTGTCTGACAGGGTCCCCCGGACAAGCACATAGACAGGCACAGCCGAACAGCCGCGATCTGGAAAAACCCAGTCTGGCCAGTAATCCTGTTGTGCAGCACAGGAGCCCTCCAGACATGCACACAGTGAAACCACACAAAGGGTCATCTGCACCGAGGTGCCTGCTTGACAGGATTGGCGCTCCTGAGAATCAGCCGATAAAGCGAGCCCAATCCCCACACTGCCCAGGCTATTGTCAAACTGGAGATGTCTGTCATTAGGAGCTTTGTTCTAGCTTTTCTACGATTGTTTTTCCCGGGAAAGGATTAGCCCCAAGGTACATTTTCCCCTATAAAAACCCCCGTTTTCATTCCTCCTGCTTCCCGTCACTCCTCCTGCCGAGCGTTCCCCTCAGCCCCCCCCCCGTGCTGAGATCTCTCTCCTCACTCTCCGCTGCCATTCCGGACTCTCGGACTGCAGGACCAGGTGCAGTATCACCCCGATCCCACCCTCTTCAAGCCCCCCTATCAATTTACTTGCTTTTATTTCATTTAGCCCCTTGTGTGAGCGGGTGCGCAAGTGTGCACGTGCGCAGTGACTTATTTTTATTAAAAACAGAATAAAAATAATTCCTTTATCAATTTGGTGTGGTGTTTGGTTTGGCCTGACCTGGTATAAATTGGGCTTTAAGATCTGGCAACATTACCCTGCCTTTTGTGTGCTTTAGCTTGTGCTCCAGCTAATTCCTATTTCCCCCATTATACTGAGCACACTGACAGGTCCCCAGACCTGTCACGGGACCCCCAGAAATCAGGGTAACACCGGTCAACAGCAGCCTCATGCTGGCTCCTCAGTGCCGCGGCGTTAGGCTAGTACGGGCCTTCTGATGAAGCAGCAGGAGGTGGGTCATCATCGGAAGACGATCCTGGATTACAGCACCAGTACGAAGCTGCCAGAACTTGGATCTTAGGAGCAGACGATGTCGAAGTCCATGGCTGGGGATTTTCTGAGGGTTTTCCTGAGCGAACCAGGTGCAAAACACCATAATGGGAAGCTCCTGTCTCTTTAACTTGCCAAGGCGTTGCTGCAGAGCTTTTAACCCTTTGGTGGTCCTCCGGGTGACTTTAAGGCTGCGTTGCACCCAAAGGTCGCATTCTGTGCTGCATCGGCAGAGGCAAACCTTGATGTTTTTAAGTCTAAACTTGTTCCTAAATCTGCGCAGCCACCCCCCACTTGCAGCAAAGGGTTCGGTGAGGCCCTGCCGCTGCAAGGCGCTGATGTTAATCATAGAAATGTAGAGTTGGAAGGGACCCCAGGGGCCATCCAGTCCAACCCCATTCTGCCATGCAGGAATACCCTCAAAGCCCTCCCTTTGACAGATGGCCCTCCAGCCTCTGCTTAAAAACCTCCAAGGAAGGAGGAGACCCCACCACACTCCATGGAGGCAGCCGATTCCGCGGCCGGACAGCCCTGACCGTCAGGAACTGGGGAACTGGTTTCTGTGCAGGCCTTCCAGCTCCAAATGTAGTGCCGACTCCGTTTTAATTAAGCATCTGTCACACACCCGGATCCCTTTTGGGAGAAAGGTGGGACACAAATGCAATAAATACACAGAAAATTGGGGGGGGGAATAGGCAGTTTGAGCTGCGACCAGAAACTTGCACGAATTTCTTTTCCCTTCTTAGGAATTCCACAGACGGAAGACTCATTCTCGCCCCACGCGCACAGGGCACACGTTCTCCTCCTCCTCGATTACGCCAAGAACTTTTGCCCTTTCGCTTGTTTTTCAAACAATGGTCTTAAACGTTTTATTTTAGCTCCCTCGAAGACCGCCTCGGGTCCCCCCCGGGACAAAGGCGGCACGTGAATGCAATGCATAAACACGAAAGAGGCGCAGCGGCCCTGGCGGTACGCAGGCGCTCGGAGTGGCGGCTGGGGCGAAAAGGCCGGGGACGCGAAGGGCCGGGCGGCCGGGAGAAGAGGGGCTGCCGGTGGGCGGGCCCGGGTGTCGCCCGGGCCACGGGGGGGCAGAGTCCGGGTCCACCGCCGGCAGAAGCCGCGGGGGGGGTCGCCCTCGGGCTCCGCCAAGCAGAGCAAATCCGCCCACTGGCGGGGCTCCAGCCGCACCGGGGCCGCGGGGCGCCAAAGCCCCTCGAGAGGACGGCTGGCTGGCGGGCGCAGCCTCCGCGCAGGCGGTGCCGGGACGGCGCCCCCCCCGCTCCCGGAGCCGCGGCCGCAGAGGGCCAGGGCGGCCTTCCCGGGGCCCCGCCCGCTCCCCGCGCGCTTCGGCCCGGCGGCGCTCCCCGGAATCCGGCCTCGGGGAGCCAGCCGGGGGCCAGCGCGCGCTGCGCGGGAAGAGCGCCCGGACCACCAGGCCCAGCCGCGCCTGCGCTGCCCCCCGCCGGAAAGCACGTGCTGCGGACGGGGCCGCGGAGCCCGACGGGCGCCGTAGTCGCCGCGAGGACCAGCCCCGCCCTCCCCGACCCGGAAGTGGGCGAGGCGGATCCAAGATGGCGTCTCCTCCTCAGGGGGGCCCGGTGGCGATCGCGATGCGGCTCCGGAACCAGCTCCAGGCCGTCTACAAGATGGACCCGCTCCGGAACGAGGTGAGGCCGCGCAGGCGGGAGAGGCCGCGGCGGCGGCCCGGGCGAGGGGAGGGGAGGGGAGGGGAGGGGAGGGGAGGGGGCGCGGCGGCGGCGGCGGCGGCGGCGGCGGGGCGCTCGCGGAAGCTCCCGCGGAATCCCTGCGCCGGACCGGCCGGCCGCGCGTGCGCGTTGGGCGAAGCGGAGGGCTGGCGGTGGGCGGGGCCGACCTTAAGTCCGCCCGCCTCGGTCGCGCGCAGAGCCCAGGGAGGGCGAGGAGGCGGCGGCGGCGGCGTCCGCGCGGGTCCCAGAGGGAGAGGGGTTCTTCGCCCCAGGCCCGAGCGAGGGGGGAGAGGCGACGCCCCCGGCCCGCAGCGCGGCGGCACTGGCGCCCGGGCTCCGATCCGGCCCCTGCGGGGAGAGGGGGGGCTTGGCGATGTCTGCGGGGGGAGTTCAACCGGTGCAGCTCGGCGGCCGTCTGGGTGCGAACCTGGGCGGACGGCGCCCGTTGGGCTCCCCCCGGGCCGGGCTCCAGCGCCCCCTCTTTCGTCCCCCCTGCGGGCGGCCCCGGCGGGGCAGGAGGAGCCGGGCGAGCCGGCGGCGGCGGCGCTTCCCCGGGCTGACGGCGGAGGCGCCCGGGCCCCGGGTGTCCTCCTTCCCGGAGGGGCTTTCCTCGCGCCCCCCGCCCCAGGGAGGGCGTCCTCCGCGGGGGGGAGGCTGCGGGCGGGGCTTGGCCAGAGTGACCGGCGAGGGGGGAGGGGGACAGGCCCCGCCCCCGAGAGAGCGGAGGGGAGGGGCGGGTAGCGCATGGGGGGAGCCCTGGGGGGCTTATGGGGGGCCTGGTGCTCCCTTGGTTGTTTCCCACCCCCTTCACGTCGATGGGGGGCTTGGTCGAGGGCGCGAAAGAGGGGCCCGGAGCGCCTGCCTTCGGCCCCCCTGCTGTTGGGGTCGAGGTGCCCCCGGGGCAGTCAGGCAGCCTCCAGCCCCAGTTCCATCCCCCCCCGGGCTGGTTGGGGGCTGGTTGGCCCCTGAGGCCGCCCCTGGGATGCAGGCAGAAGTTCAGGGGGCAGCGGGGAGGCAGAAGGGGCCAGACAGGACGGGGGGCTGCACGACCCCTCCCAAGTCGTCCTCCCCGCTGGCCTCTTCCCAGGAGGAGGTGAAGGTGAAGATGAAGGAGCTGAACGAGCACATCGTCTGCTTCCTCTGCGCCGGCTACTTCATCGACGCCACCACCATCACTGAGTGCCTCCACACCTGTGAGTTGTGGGGGCGGGGAAGGGGTGGGCAGGCCCCTCGTCTCTGGGGGCTTGGGGGAGGGGGTCTCCGTCTGCACTGCTCTGAGGGCCAGAGACGCTCCTGGTGCTGTGGGTGGGGGGAATGGGGGGGCTCACTGGGTGGAGGGGTGGGGGCTGCAGTCTGGGCACGTGGAGCTGGGCGCCTGGACCTGCACGGCTCTCTCTGGAGGGAGGAGAGGGAGGGGAGCCGGCCTTGCCAATGGGACCCTCGTCCCCCAAGTGGCGGGGGGGGTTCGTTCCCAGGTGCTTTCGGCCCCAAGAAGCTTCAACCGGCTCTGTGCGAGGCGATTCCCCTGGGCCTGATCCTAAGGTCTGAATTGGCCCTGCTCTGCGCCAGAGTCCCCGGGCAAAGGGCAATCCACGTGCGCACAGATGATGAAGGGCAGGCTGGCATTTTCAGTAATGGAGACTGCCCCCCCCCGTTTTCAGCACCCTCCCTTTCAGACTGGCACAGGCCAGTCTTGCGCTGGGCCCCACAGAGAACTGGGTGCCAGCCCCTGCCCCCCACTGCCTCTGGGGCTTCCGGGAGCTGACGGTGCCCCCTTCCTTCCCCGCAGTTTGCAAGAGCTGCATCGTGAAGTACCTCCAGACCAGCAAGTACTGCCCCATGTGCAGCACCAAGATCCACGAGACGCAGCCCCTCCTCAACCTCAAGCTCGACCGCGTCATGCAGGACATCGTTTTCAAGCTGGTGCCGGGCCTGCAGGAG